>CAUJGY010000134.1:0-84483 GCA_963170745.1 Phymatocera aterrima | reverse complement strand
TCGTTGCGTTGCACTGCGATGTTGCTGCAAGATCTCGGCAATATATTTTTTGCAACATTGCGAACGCAATATTACGGCAACATTCTCTTCATATAACTTTTTATAACATATCTATTTATATATATATTATATATATTCATAAAATGAGATTATACCTATAAAAGATTGTGTAACGTTGCACCCGGAGTGCGAGTCACAATAAACCCCAAAACCGCAGGGAAGCCGGGAGACACCGATATACACAAGTACACGCACCAACGAAAACACGGAAAGACACGGAGAGACACGTGGAAGGACACGAAAACAAGAGATGACACTCTAGTACAGACGCGTACGAAGGAAGGAAGATCGGCCAAACGAGAGAACACAAGAACGCATAGCCCCAGGACAGAACAGCCACCGACGAACAAAAGACAGGCCGGTACCGCCTCGGGTGCGCCTCCACACACTGACGCACACTCACCCACGCACGCTCGCACGCCCTGAAGATTTCAAATAAAACACAAGCCACACATCTCGATATCGCCCCGATTTATTTCGTTACCAAACTCCCACTCCCCTTATTTGTCGACGGTCTAAAACTCGTCGCAAATTGGCGCCCAACATGAATTAACTCACGAACATCCCCCCAAAATAAGTAACACGGCAAAACATAATTACAAAGTAAAATAGAATAGAACAACGAGATATTCGAACGAAAAACGGTCGGATACACACACATATCACACAGCGCCAATGACTGTGGTGATGATGCTAGAGGGCCCAGCGACCGAGCGGAGTCGAGACTGGAGATGCGAGTAGAGATTTCACCAACCCGTGCCTGGAGCACAAGACTGTCACTCTTGATGATGGCCACCTCATTCCGGGAAGTCTCCGATGAAGGCTCGAGAGCGGAGATACGGCTCGTTAAAAGCTTTTGGGCTGCCGCCGGATGGGAGACGTCGTGACGGAGCTCTACAATATTGCTCTCAACGCCTGTAAGCGAAGTTCTAATCTCCTGGAGAGTGTTGTTGGTATCCGCAAAGTTCTTATTGGAGGCAGAATTGGTAAGCCGAAGCTGTTGCATGATGTCATCCAGCGTAACGCCCTTTACTACGCCACCAGAAGATAAGTCAACAGTCGAAGGCCCCGGCAACGAGACACCAGCTTCCGAATGTGCGGGCTGTAGAGAATCATTAAGCGCGAAGTTTCTTGATGGGGGAGAGTGAGAGACAATTGACGAACGGCGCATGGCACACGGGACACATCGAAAGTCTCTAGCACTTGTGGGGGCGGATAGATCGTAAGCCAACTTAGAACTGGCACATGAAACATGGAAAGTACGACCGCATTCCCCGAGGCAGATAATCTTCTCAGTAACCACGGTGTTGCGACAAGAGAGCGAACACAGGCCACAGCGAGATGACATAATTACAGGATCAGCGGATATTGCGCTGATGAAGTGTAGCAATCACAGCTGACCGGAGAAATAGGTAGTATCTCACGCAACAGAGCGCAAAATGATGTGCAGAGGTAAGAGTATCATTGGTGCGGAAGCAAATAGCAGTATAGGTAAAAGTGTCTATAGCCACACTAGCATGCACTAGAGGCAGAGGTAAACAGAGCTGGTCCTCAGCTGGTCAACAAAATAAGAAGGCAAAGGAAATCGCCAATAGATACTGTCATAAGCCCGATGATCAGGCACAGGAACATTCATATACACAATGGTAAAAAATGTAATTAATCAGAATAAGGCACGCGTACCGTTTAAAGGCCATCGATCGCACATAAGCGAACAGACGCACCTGTTAAACAGAAATAATGAAGTCCACGATAATGTCAGGCAGTACAGAGACACCACGCACACACAAGGGTAAGCACCAGCTGGCAGCACAGAGACAGCCCAACAAGTGCCGATCACAAGAGCGCGATAGTAATCCCACGAACTATGCTGCGAACAGAAGAGAGTCAACGATACCGGCCGATACACTACACTTTAGATCACTACCCGGAGCCCCATAAGCGAGACAGTTGTTACGTTCCAACTCACATTTTCTTTAACGTCTCGTTCATTCATTCGTTTTAATATTTTATGTTTCTTTTCCCTTAAGAAAGGACGCTGTCTTTCTAGCTGATTATATGGAAGTGGCACATTTTTGGCATTGAGAGTGTACATTCCGATACCTTGCTTTCTAAATTGTTCGTTTACTTTTGTCTAAAAAATTATGATTTCCTGTATGGAATAACGGATGAATATTTATTACTCTCATGGACCACCTATTGTTAGAGTGATATAATATGGGTCTTGAAAGATTGTTATCCGTTCAAGAAATGTTTGTGTTTATTCTTCTTGGCATCAAAGAGTTGTGTCTAAAGGCGATAGCTGTACTTCCATATATGTCAATACTGGGAAGAGTAAATGTTATTGCTGACCAAATTCGTATAGCTTGTTCATTATAACTCTTCATTTTAAAATTAATATTGTTCAATACTAAAAAACCCCTTAATCAGTTATTATAAAGACTATAAAGTTAAGACAATTATGGAGTGTGGAATGGAAGAATGAGTGCGTGAGTTTCATTCAATTCTAAGGGAAAAATTATTTTGATGTTAGCAAGAATCGACTATGGCACAGGCATGGGGCCGTAGAACGCCTTTTCTTTGTTTATGTCCCATGGAAATTATTAGGAATTAGTCCCTCTTAAACTGGACGCTGATTGGCTAATTGTCGCGCGGAGTAATACACAACCGGTAAAATGCACCCACCTCAGGCGTCTTTGACTTTTCTCTGGAGCACTCATCTGACAAATCGCGAGGTGCGAAGATCGTTTGCTCCGTATATCGCGTAAGTCCGAGAGTTGGTGTCTGGATGATCTGAATAAGTGACGGCCCAAAAGGAACTTGTTATTCGTTAATACCGAGAGTGCATAGACACTAAACAACAAAACAATAGTTTTGTTCAAAACTGAATTCTAAATTCATTTCTAATTTGCATTGGATGTTTCCAATTAATAATAAGCTTAAGACGTACATTTTATATCTTCAATAGAGTGGATAGACTCCATATATCGCAGTGACAACGCATTTTGGTCTCCTACTTTGGAGGTGAGGACCTTGGTTGGGTTGGGTTCCAGCAGTCTTAAGTTTGATCCCATGACTGTGGCATAGTTACGCTGTCAGGCTAAGTTGAACTTGTTATTCAAATTTGAGCAACATACACGTCATTTTTCTCTCTACTACTTATTAACTGTATTCCCCTCTTCAGTTTGAAAATTCTTTAATAACACCAAGCCTAGGCCACCGTAGAATTCGTTGATTGTATCCTATAAGCGATTGGTTGGTTGGATGTGATTCAATTATTAATCACATTGAGGTTACCCAATCCTATCACCCAATTCTGGAGTCAGCGTTTTCTTTGTATATGAGGATATTATTAAATATAGGCACCTTCACGGATGGAAGGAAAATATTATTGTTCCCGTCGAGATATTATTCTTCATCCAACCTGTCAATTATTTCACTTACGAGTGTGAGAGAGAGAGAGAGTCCGCTTTGTTTCATTTGTAATATTCACATTGTTATAATTCCTACTTGATTCCAATAATTTTCATTCACAAATCGCTTGCAGAATATATTATGATTTTACCAGCCTAATTCCAAAGAATGCAATCTCTCATTTGTGCATGATACATAGTCCTGATATTTACCCATCATCAAGAAGGAAGGAGGAGTTCAGGTCACGCGCGGTCCTGTATAGGGCTTTGCAAAGACGGATCAAAAATTAGGTTTATCGGTAGGTAGACCGTTGTAAGATTGATTAATCCATTTCAATCAATTCGTATTTTTCCACCTGTGTTACACAACTGACTTTATGCCTGTCAACGGCCCGACCGCTCGGGTTTCTCCATTTGTATGTAACACAGTCACCCCGAATACGATGCACTAATTTGACAAATATTCCGAGTATTTATAAGGAGACAAAGATAGACAATGCGACGGAGCGATGTGGAACACGTCAACCCAATGGCACGAAAAATGAGAGAGAGAGAGAGAGAGAGAGAGAGAGAGATGTGTTTATTTAGCTCCTCGGCTACTTAATACAATACATTTTACATTTCGTACTCGTCACTTGGGGAATGGACACTTGGTTCAACATTTGTTGCATGGATTGGAGAAACCTAAGAAAAAGAAAACCCAATCAAACCAAAGACATTTTAATCAGTATCTACAGTTTACAGTTCATACGATTCATTCATACGTACATTTCTTTAACATATTTACTAGCTTTTCTCCTAAACGCACTAACATTGTCAGTTGATTTTATACCATTAGGTAAGTCATTGTAAATTTTGAAGCCGTTGTACATTAGAGATTGTTGTGATCGTGTTTGATTTCGTTTTGTTAGGTGGATATTCTGTTTCTGTCGTGTGTTGTACGTATGTGCATCTCCAACAAGTGTTAGACTTTCCGTGAGATACGACGGGCTTATTTTCAATCTAATTTTTTGCACAAATATGAGCGTATTTAAGGCTATTCTCTGTCGAACATTAAAGAGATGTAACGCCTTCAACATTTGGTTAATTGGTGCGGACTTACTACATCTAATAATCGCTCGCATCGCTCGATTTTGCGCTCTTTGTAATAAATCCATTTCGGTTTCGCCAATATCAAGAAAGATTGTAGAACAATAGTAAGTGTGGGGCTATTATACATTTATAAATAATAGTTTTTGTCAGCGCCGATACAGAGTCTCCGATTCTGAACGAAAAGTTTACTTTCTTCGAAATCTTCTTAATTATGTAATTCACATGTTGTCTCAAATTCAGGTGCTTGTCAATCATAACGCCAAGATACTTGATTACGTCAACATTTTCGATTTTACTATTTTCTATTTTGATATCACAATTTACATTTGGCACAGAGGCCCGCACACTTCGTACCAAAATAAATTTCGTTTTAGGCACACTTAAGCTTGTCATATTATTTTTCAACCAAATTGATAAATTATTTAGGTCATCATTAATTTTATTTTCAATGTTAATAGAATCAGAGCTACTGTAATACAGTATTGTATCGTCTGCAAACATCTTACATTTACAATATTTCAACATCTCTTTTAAGTCATTTATATAAATCAAACAAAGTATTGGGCCAATATTGAGCCTTGTGGAAGACCGTATTTGGTTTTTCTTTTTGAGGAGATCACATTGTTAAATTTCACTTGTTGTGTCCTATCAGTTAAATAGCTTTTGAACCATTTTAGCACATTATTTTTTAAACCGCGGTTGTTTAGCTTTTTAATTAAAATATTTCTGTCAATTGTTTCAAACGCACGTTTAAAATCTACGAACGCAACGCCAGTCTTTAGTTTGTTATCACAGTTTAACTTCCATTCGTTTAAGACATTCTGCAAGGCAGTCTCACAGGAGTGACCTTTGCGAAAGCCAGATTGCTCTGGCACTAGGATGTTATTATCACTTAAGTATTTAATTAATTGCTTGTAAACTACAGTCTCCAATATCTCCTCAAAAGTCGGAAGGACATTTATTGGTCTAAATTCGTTTGCTTTTATTGTGTTCTGGATCTTCTGTATTGGAGTGACTAATGAGTTTTTCCACTCCGCTGGAAATTCACCTTTTTGTAGTGAAATATTTACAAGTTTGACATATTGTTCGGCAATATAAGGCCACGCTTTTTTAATTACTTCCGCGTTAATACCGTCTTCTGTGCACGCTTTATTTTCTAATTTATTTACAATATCACATGGTTCCTTAGAAGTAACTTCTTTAAAGTTAAGCCAATCTTCATTATTGTCACCAATAGTTTAGTCAATAAGTCGCCACACCTACTATTTTTGTTTTGACTAGAATCCATTATTGCGTCATTGATTTCAGTAATGCTGTCAATAAAAAATTTATTAAAATTATCCGCAATAGCTTCGTCGCTCTCACAGATTTCAGTGTTCAAATTTACTTTACTAACACTGTTCTTTGGTTTTTTACTCACAATTCGTTTCAAGTGCTTCCATAATTTTTCACTATCTTTTTTGTTTTTGTCAATCGTTGCATCGTTATATTCTCTTT
The DNA here is from genome assembly GCA_963170745.1 of Phymatocera aterrima. Lineage (NCBI taxonomy): Eukaryota > Metazoa > Arthropoda > Insecta > Hymenoptera > Tenthredinidae > Phymatocera > Phymatocera aterrima. The sequence continues at coordinate 78,421 of CAUJGY010000134.1, read as the reverse complement.
TCTTCTGTTAAATTAATTTAGTCAACTTATTTCTAATTTTTTTAAATTCATTCCAATGGACGTCGTCTTTGGTTGCTTTAGCACTTTTATAACTCTTATTTTTCTTATTTTTTAAAGCCTTAATCTCGTTATCAAACCATTCGTTCCTCTTCCATTTCCTAGCTACTGTAAATTTCGTCAGAGGTACAATTTGGTTCAACGTTCGTTCGATTGATCCGATCACATGATTTGCAATACCATTTACATTGTTGTCGATAGATTTATCACTCTTATCAATTGATTCAGTTAGGATTTGCGCAAATTTAATATTATCAAATTTTGTTTTAAAGTTTCTGCCAATGAAATAGTTTCGCATATTCAATTTATATTGGTTTTTACACAATTCAATACTTAGGTTATCATCATCAGTTATTTTTGGGGAATCCGAAACATCACAATTTAAGATTTCATTTGAAAAAGCTAAGTCAATCATTGTTTGTGAGTTATTAGTTATACGTGTGTAAGGTGGTTGTCAGGATAATTATAACGCTGGATTAGAATTAACCGTTATTTATTTGGATCAACACAAAGTATTTTATACATAAACCTGTACCTTCGAAGGGTAGAGCCCGACTGACTGTATTCTTCCCCTCTCTCTCTTTTTCTCTTTCTTTTACGCCATCTGGCGGCAGCTTCCATAACTTAACATTTATTCTTATAATTTCGACCATCCTGGCCACTGAGCCGTCCTCGGCGTTATATTTTTTTTTTTTTTAGTTATTGTCCCCCTCACACCACAATCTCATATTTGCTGCTTGCCAGATACCACTATACGGTCTCTGAGTGTTTTGAAAACCTTCTACATCAGTAATTACATATCGGTCATTTCCTAGAACTTGCGAGACCTTATAGGGTCCTTTGAAAACTGGCTTCAATTTATGGGAAGCTCCCACTGTACTATCAAAATTCTTGATCATAACTAGATCATTTATTACGTATTCATGAGCAGCTTTTCGTTTCTTATCTGTATACTCTTTATTATAAGTTTGAGATCGAAGTATTCTATCAGACGCACGTTCTCTCATTACATCTAGATTAGATCGCTCACACTCATTCAATTCTCGTAAACATTCACGCAGTTCATCACTCGATTTTGCTCGTTGTTCTGTACCAAACAACAAACGACTAGGCGTTTCTACTGTAGTCTTATTAACAGTATTATTCAACGCATACTCAGCATCTGCAATAACCTTATACCAATACTGACCTTTTGTATTATCAGATAACTTGGCTAACATCGGAGTTAGAGTACGATTTACTCTTTCTACTTGGCCATTAGCCTGTGGCGAGCCTGTGGCGAACCTGTAGCCACTTTAACGTGCTTAATGTCATTGTTTTGCATAAAATCCTGAAATTCTGCACTCGTAAAACAACTTCCTCTATCGGAAACAATTACTTTTGGACGTGAATAATGATCAATGTATTGCTGTAGAGCATTTATTGCCTCCTTGCTAGAAGTTGTTTTAGTAGGATACAATTTCACATACTTCGTGAAAGAGTCGATCACAACCAATAAATGTTGCTTAACTAATCTTGTCTTATCTATCGGACCTAAATGGTCGATATGCACAATACTGAATGGAACATTATCTTTTGGAATCGGATGAAGATACCCTTCAACTTTACCACAAACAGGTGAGTATGTAATACATTTCAGGCAATTCTTTATATGACTTTCTACTTTTTCTTTCAGCTTCGGAAACCAATAATTCTCCGAAATTACTTGTACTACTTTTTCAGTTCCTACATGCCCCATTTCGTCATGGTATTTATATAATACGTTTCTTTCCATCTGTTGTGGCACATAAAACAACAGCTTCGTCTTATTTTTTCTATATACCAATCCATTACGCATTTCAAACATTTTATCTTCGCTTTTCTCAAGTTTATCACGAATCTCTACAATCTTTGAATCTTGTGCTTGACTTATAGAAATATTCAATTCAAACGGATTTTCTTCAATAATACCTACAGTCCTGCTAAGTGCATCTACATGACGCATACGAGTACCCGCTCTGTACTCCAATTCGTAATCATAATTTAATAATTGAAGCGACCATCTTTCTATTTTTCTGTTTACATCTTTCTTTCTTAAGGTCATAGTGACTGCGTTACAATCGGTTATTATCTTAAACTTTAGACCCTGCAAATAAATCCGGAAACGTTCTAAAGCGTAAATTATTGCAAGCGTCTCAAGTTCAAAACTATGTAATTTTGATTCACATTCTGTAGTTCGTTTAGGAAAATAGAATATCGGATGAAATTTCTCATCGGCTTTCTTTTGCATCAGCACAGCTCCGAAACCTGCTGAGCTTGCATCGCAATGTAACTCGGTTAGATCATTCGGATCATAAATCGCTAGAATAGGTGCTTCTGTTAGTTTGCTTTTTAATTCCTTAAATACCTCTTGTTCCTGCTCCCCAAATTCAAAAACAGCATTTGCCTTCGTCAAATCATACAGGGGTTTAGCAATGACTGAGAAAGATTCAATAAACTTTCTAAAGTAAGAGCAGAGGCCCAGAAAGCTCCGTAACTCGCGTGTGCTTTTCGGAGTCGGAAATCTCTCCACAGCTTCTACTCCACTTCGTGTAGGAAGTACACCTTCTTTAGAAACCAAGTATCCTAAGTATTCAATTTTCGTTTGCATAAATTGACATTTTTCCACACGTAACTCTAACCGGTTTCTAGCTAACGTCTCGAGCACGTGTTCTATCACCTCTAAATGATGGTTCAACGTTTCTGTCGCAATTAAAATATCATCCATATAAATCACAACATCTTTGCTTCTCAAAAACTCAGTCATAACCATATTGATAAAACGCTGAAACATTGGTGGTGCTGTTCGCAATCCAAAAGGCATTCTAAGCCACTCGAATTGACCTAATGGAGTAACGAACGAAGTATATCTGATTGATTCCTCTGCCACATATACATGATGGAATCCATCCTTAAGATCTAATAGCGTAAAGTATTTCTTATTCCCTAGAGTTTCCAATTGATCCTCGATTAGAGGTAAAGGATAGTTGTCCCTAGCAGTAGCTTTATTAAGGACTCTGTAATCCACACACATTCGTAAGGTACCATTCTTTTTCTTTACAAGCACAATAGGCGATGCATACTCAGAATTACTCGGCCGTATGTACCCTTTTTCTAATAGATTATCAAGTATTACCTGAAGCTTCTGTTTTTCATCATAAGCGAGTCTACGCGGAGCACAATGAAATGGTTGAGGGTTATCTAATCTTAATGTTAACTCGGCTTTCACCGCAGGCTCCGATGGCCTCTCAAAATTTACATAAGACCTCTCAAAAATGCGCTCGAACTTGACTTTGTCTTCATAAGGTAAGTAAGGATTTACATTTAACAAATCGATTGGATTCTTGTTCATACCTACTGTATCTATGTTTAAAATCTCACATTCCGACTCATTATTTGTTGGCATAAGTAATTGAATTCCAAACTTCTGCAAGCTGTCCCGGCCTAAAACCGCTGGAGTTACCATCGTGTCTTCTGATACAACATAAACTCTAACATTTTCTCTGGTAACCGACCCTATGGCGATGCGAGCCATAACCCTACCTAACAAGTCAATTTTAGTGTTTTTACAACCAAAATATTGTTGGTCGGAGTCATCTAACGGGATTAACGCTTGATTATCAATAAATCGTCCTTTTACAAAACTAATAGGGCTTCCGGTATCGAAAAGTGTGTCTAAACATAATACACGATTTATACTAGAGTCCATAATTTCATAAGTCACTATTTTTCGGTGATCTACACTGTCTTCAGCTGGTGAATCTTCGTAGATGTTTCCCACTTGGGCTTTATCCTTGGTTTCCTTAGATTCCTTTTTCGGACAATCCCTTGAGAGATGTCCCATTTCCGCACAGTGATAGCACGATCCACGCTCTCTTTTTGGTCTGGTACAGTCTTTTGCAATGTGCCCAGGTTTGTTACAGTTAAAACATAAATTTGACTTCACACCAGTGTTCCCCTCCGTTACAAATTTACTCGGCGTCTTTGTTTCTGGCTTAGACCAGGTTTTGTCTCCAGTGAATTTTTCCAGGGTTTGAGCATTTGGTTTTGCACGAGGTTTAACTTCCACCTGTAGCGAGATCTTACGAAATGCTCTCAATAACTCTTCTACTGTGTCAAAATCCTGCATTCTGGCTTGATTCTGTAACGTAGGATCAGGTATACCATCCACCATATAATCCACTAAATCTGAACTGTCAATTGGCACTAAGTTTGCTAAGATAAGTTTCTCATGGTAGTAATTATTAAATGTTTCACTTTGCTGCCACTTCCTGGCCTCAAAATTCTTAAGGCGATCTACTTTGCTTGGTCGTTGATCAAACCCAGCTTTCATCGCAGTCAACAAGTCATCAACCGTCATCTCTGTATACTCAGATTTTGAACGAAACCATCTTTCAGCTTTTCCTGTGAGTTTCGAACTAATAATAATTTTCATAATTGCATCTTCTACTGCAAATAGTCTCTGGAGTAAACGAACCTGTTTTTCCCAGCCGTCATAACTACGATTTGTTCCATCAAACTCACCCAGTAAATCTCCAATACCTTTTACATCTGCTCGTAACCGTGGAGGTCCTGGCTGTTCATTGGCTGTAGGTGGTACATTTGGTGGTACCATTTCTCGCCGTGTTGAAGCCAATTCTCGCTGCGCTAAATCTCTTTCTCTTCGTACAAGTTCTAATTCTTGCAACAACAGCTGATTTCTTGCTCGTTCTAATTCCACTGCTTCGTTTCGTTCACTAACCGTCGGTTCACCTGTTGAGTTTTCATCTTCCATCCAGTTTCCTTCTGGATCAGACTCCATCAATCTGGCTATTAATTCAGCCTTGGTGCCGTATATCGTTAAATCTCGTTGTTTCAATTTTTCTTTTAATTGAGAGATCGTAAAATGATTCGGATCCGGCGCCACGATTTATTTAACGTAAGCATAAATAGTTGTCACTTTTAGCAGGCGACGATTGTTTATTTATTTGTTTATAGTCTTAATACCGACCGTCACCCACAGATGGCGCCCAAAAGCAACACTATCGGTCGATCGAAGCGACCCCATGCGGCACAAGTAAGCACTACTCAACTAACTGACGCTACCACGTATGCACAAATGGCGGTCGTAGAATGTTCTAGATTCCCAACCGTTATTTGATTCACTACCGTAATTCTTAATAGTTTCAAAGTCACAAATTGTTTTCATAAACGTAATTTACATAAGCACATAATCACATAAACACATAATCTTGATGTAACCATAATCAACTCAAGAAACTAATACATAAAATTCTTTCACACGCCGGGCCACGCTACGACGCCACTTAAAGTTTTATCTTTTTCTCACTATAAATAACGATTTTCTCGCGAATCCCACTTCTGAAAATTGTAAGGTGGTTGTCAGGATAATTATAACGCTGGATTAGAATTAACCGTTATTTATTTGGATCAACACAAAGTATTTTATACATAAACCTGTACCTTCGAAGGGTAGAGCCCGACTGACTGTATTCTTCCCCTCTCTCTCTTTTTCTCTTTCTTTTACGCCATCTGGCGGCAGCTTTCATAACTTAACATTTATTCTTATACGTGTAAACGTGGGAACATAGTTCTTAAGTCCTAATGCACCCATTATTGATTGCAGCTTTTTTGAGTAGAAGCTATTTTTACTAATATCAATATCAAAATCACCAAGTAATATAAATTGTTTATTTTCAACGAGATCAGCTATAATTTCTTTTAAAATGTCCATAAAAAGTGGATCACTCGTACTAGGTGAGTGATACACTACTGAAATAATTATTTCATTCAACAATTGAATTGAAAACGTTAGATTCCAAGTATTGGATAAATAGCTTTTATTACTAATAATTTTAAACTGCAAGTCACTTTTAAGATGAACAAGAATACCGCCAGTATATTTATTTTCTGAGTTTACTCTAATGTGATTGTAATTGTCAAATAATAACTCAGAATCATTACCGTCTTCTGTTACGCGGGTTTCAGTTAAACAGACCACTATCGGTCTCTTATCCATTATTAAATCTTCAATTTCATCTTTATGTGCTAGAAAACTTTGCGCGTTCAAGTTTAGTAACAATTCACTTTGCTGTGATTGTTAATTGTTTTCCTCGTCCCTTTTCTTTTGATTTTCAGCTAATTTAATGTAAATTGGACACTTTTTGTCGTACGCGTTGTGCTTGTCATCATTGTTTGAGTCTTTGTTACTCTGTTTCCTGTTGTGGTGCGCACAATTCGTGCATTTCACGTCATTCGATTCATAATCTCTACTATTATGTGCCACCTCCACATTTACCACAAGTGATCTCTCTCTTACATTCATTGGAGAATGCTTATAGCCACAACACTTGAAGCAACGAGTGACGTTAACGTGCTCTACTATTTTACATTGCTTCCATCCGAGGGAAACCTTTTCCATAAACAAAAGGATCTTTTGCAATTCCGAGCTTACTTCAACAATTGCGCTAATATCATTTTTCCTGTCATTGGTAATTCGCTTGACAATTTTCATATCAGATTTCTCACAAACATCTCTCGAGTCATTTTGTTGTATTATGCAATTTACAAGTTGTTCGTCAGACAATGTCGCTTCCTCATTATCAATGTAAAGAATTTTTATGAATTTCTTTCTAACTTTCGGAACTTGGACTTTGAATTTTTCACCAATTTTGTCAACAACATTCTTTTGCAATTCGTCTTTATCATTTACATTTTTTAATGTGACAACAACCGTGCCATTATTCTTTTCTTTGATACTTGTGACTCCAACTCCGAGCTCTTTAACGTTAATATTGCTTTTAACACTATTCAAGTTGTCATTTTTGTTGACATTGCCTTGCGTGGCACTGTCAGCTTTCGCAGGTTTCATCACAATTACCGCTTCTTTTTTTTCCATTTGAGCAACATTCGCGTAAGAGACGCTTGCAACATTTACATTGTTAGCTTGAACGTTGTTATTATTACTATTATTTTGCGAAGTCTCGTTTTTATTTGCTAACTCATTAACAGTTTGCTTCAAACTAACAATTTCATTTCTACTATAAATTATCTCGCTGTGCAGTTCGTTAATTTTCTCAATCAACGCACGTATCTCGTCACTGACGGTCTTTTGAATAAGGCGCCGCAGAATCTTCTCGTCACCGGCGTCACTGCCTTCGCAATCGGAGTTCTCCGACAGCCCTGCTCGCTTATTTTTGTTTTCGTCGTCTCGTTTCGTCTCCCTGCAAGCACCATTTATCCCGGCAGGAGTCACGTCATAATTTATTTCAATGTTCCGCTTCTTCTTATTTTTCAGGTCAATCGTCACGATGCCACTATTGCATTCCACCGATTCACCCTTTGCTTTTTTTGATTTATGATATTTCACGCACGATGGGTGGAAAGCCTTATTGCACTTTTCACAGAAGAACACAGTTGTTTTCAACTCTTGCTTGTCTTTGTCACAGTAGTACGTCATTGTTATTTTCGATGGCTCGACAGCTTCTTTTGATTTTTGCCTCCCTTCCCCGATAGAGAGAATGTCCCCGGTTCGTTCGCTACGCGTCGCCGGCGTGACAGCTGGTGAACATAACCAACAATTCACACCGCACCACCAAAATGTTCACTCAGAGACTGCACAATTTTATTGGAGTGAGCGTATCACAGCACTGTGTTAAACATTAACATTGGTAACGCACTTGTAAACATTTATTTGTTTTTTTAAATTGGTTTCTCCACTCTAAAATTCTCATCAAACCCGGAGCGACGTGAAGCACACCGAGAGAGAGAGAGAGAGAGAGAGAGAAGAGAGAGAGAGAGAGAGAGAGAGAGAGAGAGAGAGAGAGAGAGAGAGAGAGAGAGAGAGAGAGAGAGAGAGAGAGAGAGAGAGATATTAGTTTATTATGCCGTGGCCAAAATAAAAATAAGCCAAAGGGCAAACTGGCAATACTAGGTAATTTACAGTGATTACAGTAATACAAATAACGGTTAAATACAAAATGCTACAATATAATGTTATGGAGCAAAAATAAGAAAACAATCGATAGAAATTCAAACAAAAGAAAAATGAAGTAAAGGCTAAAATGATAGGATGATACAAGTAAGAATGAAATTTTAAATTTAAAATTAAAATTTGCCCAGGTGAGTCTAACCGCTTGTCAGGCAGCTGGATGACTGCTAGCAGACGGCCACACACACGCAGACAAGAGCAAATGGCTGCTGCAGGGATGCGTTTAATGCTAAAAATTGAAAATTGAAGAGTGAAAAACGAGTAACTAGCGATTGAATAAACAAATAAGTGAAAGAGCATAGGCAAATGAAAAATAAGTGAGTAAACATGTAAGCGAGAGTAAGCGTAAGTGTGGATATGAAAGTAGCAATAAAGAATACAGTAATAGCAGATAATACATGATAGCAGGTGCAAAAGGCGCAATATTGAGAGCTACCAAAAAGCGGTATTGTACAAAGTAGACGATTGTACATAAAGCTATAACTACAAATAAAGATAGGGTCGCAGATACGCGGACACACCCAACGATCACAACCTGGGCCTAGGTAGAATGGCATCACCCGACTTTTCGACTGATACGAGATGATGGAAGAGTCTAGCTTTGAACCCGGCTAAAGAATTTGATTGCCGAATAGTAAGGGGCACAGTGTCCCAAAAATAAATAGCTGAGAGATGGAAGGAATGGCGATAGCAGGCTGTCCGATGGCTAGGCACATGGAAGGATGGAGAGCTGCCTGAAACTGCAAGCCTACCCGACCGACGCACATCGGATCCGGGCTCCTTGAAAAACCCACGCAAATAGGCAGGAGAGGACGTGGCCAGGATCTGATAGAAGAACGAACCCGAAAAGAACAGGCGCCGATTTACTACTGATAGCCAATTCAGCCTGTGGCGATAAGGCGTGATATGAACATCCCTCCGCAAATTGTAAATAAACCTGATCCCGCAATTTATTGGCCGCTGAAGCTTGAGGTTCAGATAGTCGGAAGCATCAAGGTAGACAAGGGAGCAGTAATCTAGATGCGGAAAAATCAGTGCATTAACAAGCAGTGTCTTCACTTGCGGAAAGAGGACCTCACTATGAAATCTGAGTTTATGCAATGTAGCATGAACCCTCCTAGAGATTCGAGCTACATGGCTGTTCCAGGTCAGATCTGCGGACAGCTGCACTCCAAGGCTACGAACTGTGCTAACATAAGGGACAGGCTGGCCACCCACAATTATAGTGGGAACATCTACGAGGCGCAATTGGTCAATGTAGGATGAGCTACCAAGAACAATTGCTTTTGTTTTGGAAACATTGAGCTGGAGACCATTCCTAGCCGCCCAACGCGAGACCGCCTCAGCATCCGCGCTAATATCCCTCACGGCATCTGCAATATCCCTCGGAGGGGCATGCAGGTAGATTTGTAAATCATCCGCAAAAATGACATGCTCAGCATGCGTAAGTACCCGCCCGATATCGTTAATAAACAGGAGAAAGAGAAGAGAGCCAAGAACGGAGCCCTGAGGTACACCCGAATGATTTGGCAAAAAGCTTGACAGACCCCTCGAAGGGCCCCAAACAGCCTGAGTCCTGCCCGACGAATAAGAGTGGACCCACTTTACTACCTCACCCGAGAGACCGTAACGCAATAGCTTGCCCAACAGCAGCCGATGACTGATACTATCAAACGCCTTGCTAAAGTCAAATAGGACCAGCACCGTGATACACCTGACATCGACCGCTCTCCTCACGTCGTCTAACACTCTAAGCAGAGCCGATTGAGTGCTGTGAGACTTCCGGAAACCAGACTGCACCGGATCAAAAATGGCATTCTGCTCGATATAAGGTACGAGTTGATCAGCGACCACCCTTTCAAAAACCTTGGCTAAATGAGCCAGGTTGGCGATAGGCCTAGTATCTGACTCAGACACAGGAGGACAGCGTTTATTTAGCGGAATGATGTACGCCCGTTTCCAAACATCAGGGAAAGTGCAGTTGCGGAAGAAGCAATTAAAAAGATGCGCTAGGTGAGGTGCAAGAGCAGGCAGATGATCTTTAACGTGCAACAATTGAACGCCGTCAGGACTCCGACCACGCGACTTCACGAGATTCGATGCAAGAATTTTGAGGACTTGAGACGCTTGGACGGTGGAAAAGGAAAAAACAGATTGCACCTGGGGCTGTTCACTGTCTAGCAGCTGCAAAAGTTCGGTATCAGAGCAAGGAGCATGAGCGCAAGTGATGGATGTATAGAATAGATTTAACTGATGCGCCTCAAAATACAAGCCCTCAGCGCCTCAGCTCCGACCAAATACACGAAACATCAGGAAGGTTGGACGATCGAGAAGTGAAAAAGGCATTTCTAGCCTTCCTGATTTCTACCCTGATGTCTCGCCGCATATCCCGATAACGACTCATTAGCTCATAAGAAGCTAGACGTTTCGCCGACGAATAGAGGCTGTTGCGAATCCGGATACGCTGCTTGAGCTCTGGGGTAAACCAGCCAGCTGGAGTACCTTCAACCTCCCGCGTTACCTCAGGTGCATGAACGTCGAGTGTGTCCGCAATAGCTGCACACAGGCCCCTAGCCCTGCCGCCAGGATCATCGCCGAGAGCCACGAGCGCTTTCGAGATGTTGCGATTCAGATTAGCACCCAGAGCTGTATGGTTACAGTTCCGAAAATCACGAGATTTTTTCAGACGGCTCTCCCGACCCTGGACGAGAAGTTTATACTGGAGCTCGATTAGGTCATGCCCTGCAATAAAGGGTGCCGGAGACTCAGCATATGAAAGAAGCTTCTCGCCAGAATCCAATAAAGCAACGTCAAGCCAAGAGTCGGAATGGGCCGAATGATGAGTATCGCCATAAGGCACAAGGTAGAGTGAGTGAGAGAAAATCAAATTTCGTAGATAAATAGCCTCAAAATTTACCCCGCTCAAATTGCAATTTAGGTCGCCAGTGATAACAATGTTACGGTAGCAATGCGCAAAATTTAAAAACTTATCAAGAAATCCGTCTAAGAAAATACCCTTGGGCCTGCGGTAAATAGTGGCAAACAGAAGTTTAGAAGACTTGACATTGACCTCCAAAATGAGAAACTCGGGCGAATTGGAAAATAGAGAGGGAGAGGAGGCAAGCACCTTTGATTTTAGAGAAGTGTGAACATATACACCCACACCGCCTCCTACTTTCCCAGCTAGGTCATTTCTCACAAGGTAGTGATTGTCGATAGACACTAGGTGACTCGAAATGTTGAGATGCAACCAAGTTTCAGAAACTGAAATTAAATGAAATTTATTACCCGCAAAAAACTCCCTAACCTGATCTATATGGCCCAAGAGCGAATTAGAATTAAAATTTGCAATAGCCAGAAAGCGATCAGCAGAAGCAGCACCCACACCAGAAGCCACAGCCGAGCGATCAACTGGATCCCTACCCTCGCCGAGCCGGGACTCACTACGCAGTCAGGGCTGCGCAGTCAGCAGATGCAGGTCATCCTCAGGGGCGATGATGACAGGGTCCGAAGCCGCATCCCGCTTCACAAGAACAGAGCCTTTCCTGGCCCAGATAAAGCGATAGCCTCGCTCCTTCGCATAGGTGCGCACCTTGCCCAAAAACTTTGACAGCGACGGAGGTGAATGCTCATTCACAAATACGGGAGTGTACAAGACCAAGCTCGTCAGCGTAGACGGAGCCTTTCGTTCTCTTGGCAGCAAGAACGCGATTTCGGCACTCCACCGACTTGAGCCGTACCAAGATCAGGCGAGGTTTATCGGTAACCATATTGTTTCTAAGGCGCGAGATTTCCAGTACTTCTATCTCAGGGACATTTATGGCGAGACGTGTTACAAGCGAGCAGAAAATATTCGGCAGGTTCTCGTTCGGTAACTCAGGGACTGCGGACACAATCAGATCTCGACTCAGCGCGTTACGTTCCAAAGTGGAAACTCTACCATGAAGATCTGAATATAACGCAGTGAGCCGAGCGACCTCCGCATCACGGGCGACATGGGCATCCTCGAGGACTCCAATCCTAGCCGCCAGCTGCTGGTTTTGAGTAGTCAGAGTCTCAAATTTAGCCGTAAAATCTGCCGACATCCTTGCAGTAGCCTCCGATAGGCCCTCCACCTTCGTAGATAAGTCGTCAATTTTTCGGTTAATCTCAGCAGCCTGGTCAGACTGAGACTTGGAGCTAGCTTTGATAGCAGCAAGTAACACCTCCAAGGAGAGCGGCTCCGCTGACGTAGTCCGGGAGCTGGATGCAGCATCCGCCCCAGCCGTGGTCAAGGGCCCGACACAGGATCTGCATTTTGGGACTTGTTAACCGCTTACTGCTACCTTTACCATCCGCGCACAGCTGGGATGGTAATCAGAAGAAGCACTGCATAGGATTCACTACAACCGACTTACACTTCTTACAAGTTTTGGAGGCAGGTGAGGGGGGTGTACCCTGACTACCCGGAGCACTGCTCGAAGTTTTCGAAATAGCTCCGTTCGAGTCCATCGCCTAAGAAAATAAACACTTCCAAATAAGAAATAAGAGCGAAATTATGCAGAGTAGGCAGAGAGATACTAGCATATAGATGTGACACACAGGTGAGCAAGTTAGCCGAACGGCAGAGTCAAAGCCCACGGCAGTAAGATTTTACCCGGCAGTATTTATATTTCACACCTAGACAGCCAGCTCACGGATAAGGCACGGATAGTCACTGCTCAAGACACTACCGCACCGGCAAACCGCAGAAACACAAAATCACCGAAAGCGCACAGACCGTAATAAAACTCAAGATCAGCCGAAAAATCCCTTGAAGCTCGCATAAGCGCGAAAAAACTGACGCAATCACGAAGAAGATCTGCCAGGTAGAACACTGACGAAAAGTAAAAATCGCGGGAGCAGAATTGATAGCCAACCGATGATTTGAAGAGACGTTCAAGCAGAGAGAGAGAGAGAGAAAGATTCAGATTCAGATTCAATTTATTATGCCGTGGCTTAATAATAGGCCGAAGGGCAAGGAATACAAAGTCAGAAACACAACAAAACAAAAGCAAACAAAGGCGTAATTCAAACGCAAAAATTGCAAATATAGGTTATGGTAGACACACTCATAAGTATCCAGACAATATACAAACCACCAACAACACTGGCGGTACACAATCAAGATAAGTAAAGAGAAACACAGAATACACTTCAGGCCGCAGAAAAGACCGCTGTCTCGGCTGTCTCGGCTGCCCGCAAACGAGACGAGAGCCTAACCCTAAGCAGATCAAGGGATGACGCAGAAGTGATAGACCCAGGCAGATCGTTCCATGTGCGGGCACCGGAGACCGCAAAAGAGTTTTGATAGGCCGAAGTCCTACAAAAAGAGACGTGCAAGGAATGCACTGCGGTCGAGTCTACGTGTCTATGAGAGCGACGCAAAGATTGATCGGAATCAATTGAAAGCTCACGCAGGTAGGAGGGTTTAGATGTTGACAATACTTGATAAATAACAGAGCATAGGAAAAGAAGTCGCCTATCAGAGACACGCAGCCAGCCCAGCTTGTGCCTATAGGGAGTAATATGCACATCTCTCCTCAAGCCAAAAACAAAACGGATTCCGCAATTGACCAACCGCTGCAGCTTAATATCCAAATGATCTGTTAGACCGTGATAGACCACGCTGCAATAATCAATGTGCGGCTGGATCAAAGCCGAGACCAACATCGCCTTTAGACGCGGGGAAAGAAAGTAGCCACGATGCTTAAGCCTATATAAAGAGGAATAAACCTTCCTGGAGATCTGGGCAACATGCGCATTCCATGACAGATCAGCAGAAAGGTGAACGCCTAAATTCCGTACAGTGGTGACGTAAGGTACATCCGTATTACTAATAACTATAGGTGCAACACCTTTGCACCATAGCTGCTGCAAATTGGAGGCACTACCGAGTATAATAGCCTTAGTTTTACCCACATTCAGCTTCAAACCATTAGCAGAGGCCCAGTCAGCGACTGCCTGGGCATCCTCGCACATCCTAGCAACGGCAGAAGCAATGTCATCCGGACTTGCACTTAAATAGATCTGGAGATCATCAGCAAAGAGGACATGACTTGCATTGCGAAGCACCTTCTTGACATCGTCAATAAAAATAAGAAAAAGTGAAGGACCAAGCACGGAACCCTGAGGAACCCCAGAAAAACTGCCCAAATAATCAGTATGGCTCCCCGAAAGATCAAGGACAGCTTGAGACCTACCTGTAAGGTAAGAATAAAACCATTTAACGACCTCATCCGCAAAACCAAAGCGCTTAAGCTTAACAAGAAGCAGAGAGTGATCTATGGTATCAAATGCCTTGCTGAGGTCAAAAAGCAACAAAATGGTAACGCAACGTCTATCAATTGCCTTCTTAGCATCATCGATAACTCTAAGCAGGAGCGTCTGAGTACTATGTCCCCTCCGGAAGCCGACCTGCGCCGGGTCAAGCAAGTCATTGCCCTCCAAGTAAGCAACTACTTGATCTGCCACAACCCGCTCTAAGACCTTAGACAAATGCGGCAGATTCGCCACAGGGCGAGTATCGTCAACGGAGCTTGGAGGATTAGACTTATTAAGAGGAACTATGTAAGCCCTCTTCCAGACCTCCGGAAAGGTACACGTACTCAGAGAGACATTAATAAGGGTCGTCAAATGCAGCGCAATATCAGCTAACACATCTTTAAGATAGAATAACCGCACACAGTCAGGACTCAGTCCACGAGACTTGGATGCATAAGAGCTGAGAACGCGAGAGACTTGGTTGCTCGTTACCAGTGAGAATGAAAAAAAGGACCCAGCAGCCACCCCCGGATCTATCGGGAGACTAGAGAGTGTAACCGTCGAACACGGCGGATAAGCACGAGCAACAGATACAAAATGGGCATTCAACTCGCATGCCGAAAAATGATGAAGCGGAGAAGATGGGGTTGCATTGGTCAGGCCAAGACGTTTAAGCTCCCCCCAAATGCTAGCCATATTAGGCAGCTTACCCAAGCGGTCCTTGATATAATTGTTCTTAGCTTGCTTGATCTCAGATTTAATAGCCTTACGCATAATGCGATACTGATTACGAATAGCTACGGAGCCCAGTCTCTTGGCATTAGAATACAGCTTATTCCGTACTTTGATGCGCTCTCTAATAGATCCTGCGATCCAGGGAGCAGAAGGCCCTTTAGTCGCACGGGACACCAACGGCGCATAACGATCAAGAGAAGCTCGAACGATTTCACACAGGGACTCAGCAAACACATTAGCATCCACAAGTGACTCAGGCGCCAGGGTGGATACGGCAGCTACAAATGCATTCTTAAAGTCAGGGAGACTGCAGTTTCTGAAATCGCGGAACTGCCTAGTGCAAACTACACGACTCGGAACAGGTATCTCATACACAAACTCTATAATGTCATGCCCAGCAATAAAGGGCGTCGATGACTTGGTAAACGAAATCAATTTATCCCGAGAGTCAATAATTGCCACATCCAGCCAGGAGTCCGAGCCTGCCGTGTGATGAGTATTTCCATGCGGAACCAGATACAATGACTGGGTAAAGATGAAGTCTCTCAGATACCTGGCCTCAAAGTTGTCACTGCTGAGATTACAATTCAAGTCACCCGTAATAATGACATTTGCATAGCCATGGGCAAAGTTCGAAAAAGCATCTAAAAAAGCATTCAGCAGAGCAGCCTTAGGCCGACGATAGACAGTCGAAAAGAGAAGCTTTTCTTTATGTAAACACAGCTCAACAATTATGAATTCAGGAGAGTGAATAAATTGCGAGAGAGAGAGAGAGAGAGAGAGAGAGAGAGAGAGAGAGAGAGAGAGAGAGAGAGAGAGAGAGAGAGAGAGAGAGAGAGAGAGAGAGATTTGTTTATTATGCCAAAGCCGACAATCGGCCAAAGGGCAAAAATACAAAGAATGATACGGAAGATGACAAACTTATAGAGTTACATAGGTGAACAGGGTAAATACTATCAACTAAGGTAATCCTATAATAAGCTAAAGCTTAGAGCCCGGAACACAGGTCGAGCTTGCAGCCTCGCACGTTATCAAATGCAATGACAACCTAGCCGTAAGCACCACAATGGAGGATGAGGTGCGAATTGTGGACGGCAAGCTGTCCCAAAAATACATTGCTGCAAGCGAGAAGGAGCTACGATACGCAGAGGTTCGGTGAGCAGAGATATCAAATACCGAAGCCCGGTCGGCGTCCACCAGCCTGGAGGATCGACGAGCAGAAGGATTTGGCTCGGGAAACAGTACATGCAAATAAGAAGGCGATGATGATTCAAGGATCTTAAATAGGAGGACACCCAGGAAGTACAAGCGTCGACCACGGACTGAAAGCCAGTTCAGTTTTAACCGATAGGGCGTAATATGGACATCCCGCCTAAAGCCGAAGATGAAACGAATCCCGGAATTTACAAGCCGTTGCAATTTGAGATTTAAGTAATCGGGTGGATCATGGTACACAATGCAACAGTAATCGATATGAGGTACAGCTACAGCAGAGAAAAGAAGCGTTTTAACATGGGCTGGGAGAGCATCACCGTGCAGCTTAAGCTTATGTAAAGTCGCATAAACCCGGCGCGAGACTTGAGCCACGTGACAATTCCACGAGAGATCCGCGGACAGGTGAACACCAAGATTTCGAACAGTGTCAACAAATGGTACAGCTCGACCCTCGATAATAATTAATGGCAGCTCAGCCTGCTTTAGCCGGTGAATAAAGGGAGCGCTACCCAAAACGATCTCCTTCGTTTTTAGAACATTCAACTTCAACCCGTTGCTCGCAGCCCAGTCCGAAACAGCACGTGCGTCAGCATTTATGGCATGGATAGCCTCTACTATATCAGAAGGACGAGCATGTAGGTAGATCTGGAGATCATCGGCAAACAACACGTGTTTGGAGTTAGTCAGTACCGTACTGACGTCATTTATAAAGATAAGAAATAGCAAGGGTCCGAGCACGGAGCCCTGCGGAACACCAGAAAAGTTCTCCGCGAAAACAGAACAGCCGCCGGAGAGATCCTGCACAGCCTGGGTCCTACCAGTCAACTACGAATGAAACCAGGTCACAGCATCAGCAGAAAGGCCAATACGAATAAGCTTAGACAGAAGTAATCGATGGTTTATGCTGCCAAAAGCCTTGCTAAAGTCGAAAAGCAGCAATACGGTAACAGATCTGTCATCCACAGCTCTTCTGACGTCCCCAAGAACTCTGAGTAGCGCAGTTTGCGTACTGTGACCCTTGCGAAACCCAGCCTGACAAGGATCCAAGATGTTATTCAGTTCAAGGTACGAAATAAGTTGGTCTGCAATGATCCGCTCGAAAACCTTCGAGAGGTGCGATAGGTTTGCTATCGGCCTAGTATCAGATACCAAGGCCGGGGGCTTACATTTATTCAGCGGGATAATGTAGGCCCTCTTCCAGACTTCCGGAAAAGAGCAAGTTTGAATGGAAAGGTTAAACAGATCAGAAAGGAAAGGGGCCAACACCGGGAGTACATTTTTCACATGGGGCAGCTGGACGCCATTGGGACTCCGCCCACGGGATTTTGGTACGTAGGAGGAAAGGACGGACAGAACTTGGTGTTCACCAATGGGTGAAAAAACCAACCTCGATGCCACAACCGGACTCTCCATAAGGATTTGGGACAAATCTGCTAGTGAGCACGAAGGATGAACACTGGTCACCGAGGTGAAGTACTGGTTAAGCTCATAGGCCGAAAAATGATGCAGTGGAGAGGACGATGATGCTGCAACAAGCCCAAGACGCCTGAGCTCCGCCCACATACTCGACACATTAGACAAATCACTGAAGCGGTTTTTCAGATAACTGTTTTTCGCAAGTTTGACTTTGGCTTTGAGTGCCTTTCGCAACGCACGGAACTGCCCAAACACAACAGCTGAGCCCGACTGCTTTGCCGATCTATACATACGATTTCGCGACTTGATATCCAACCTAAGCTCTGTGGTGAGCCAGGGTGCATGGAATTTCCTAACCTCTCGCAAGACAACCGGTGCATGGCAATCAAGGGCACGCAAAATCGAGCCACAAATGGGACCAGCAGATAAATCAGCGTTAACAGTCGCATCTGGTGCCATGCTTGCCAAGTTTGAAAAAACCAAGTCGCTGAGGGCAGCAACATTACATTTACTAATGTCGCGGTAACAAATGAGACGCTTCGGAGCTTTTGGAACCGGTAATTTATAAACAAATCGAATTAAGTCATGGCCAGCAATAAAAGGCACAGGAGATTTGCTGAAGGCCAGCAACTTATCAGGTGAATCAATTATTGCAACGTCGAGCCATGAGTCCGACTGAGCAGTATGGTGCGTATTATCATGGGGAACAAGAAAAAATGAATGGTCAAAAATGAAGTTACGCAAATAAGTTGCTTCGAAATTATTGCTACTCAAATTACAGTTCAAGTCTCCAACAATGATAACATTGCTATAATTCTGAAGGAAGGCGGTGAGCTTGTCGACAAAATGATCCAACAGAATACCCTTGGGCCTGCGGTAGACAGTAGCGAGTAGAACTTTTTCCCGCGGAATCTTAATTTCGAGCAAGAGGAATTCCGGAGAGTTGGCAAATACGGGAGGAGAGGATGCAAGAACCTTACATTTGAGAGACTCATGAACAAAACACGCAACTCCCCCACCCCGTTTACCAACTCTGCCATTGCGCGCAAGGCAGTAGTTACTCAAGGTGACAAGCTCATCGCTTACATTATCATGAAGCCAGGATTCAGAAACCGAGATGATATGATGCATGGAATGAGAGAAAAATAGCCTGAACTGATCGATATGAACGAGAAGAGAATTTGCGTTAACGTGTGCAACATTAAGATCGCACGCACCCGCAGCGACAGAACCACATGCAATGATAGGATCATCAGCAACATCAGGAATCGGCCCCACAGAAAAACTTGCGGTTTCCTGGGCCGAACTGGACCGTCAGATTGATGACCCGGAAGAAGAGCCTGGAGAATCTTGAGAGATGACCGGTCGCAAGCTCCCAGAAGTGACTGCCACTGTTCCTTGGTTAGGACGAAGTCGATGAATGTCCTCCTCGCAGCGAACGGTGATACAATCGGAGGCTGAATCTCTCTTAACGAGAATCTCAACATTTCTCGTCCAAACAAACCGAAAGCCCAACCGTTTAGCAGCCTCTCTGGCCTTTTTGCGCAGTTTAACAGCGGCAGGAGTCAGATTTTCATTTACAAAGACCGGAGAATGCGGATGATCCCCTGCCAGCCCCAGCTCATTAGCGTAAAGCGAACCCTTGGCGCGCTTAGCGGCCAGAATTTGATTTCGACGTTCTACAGACAGTACATCCACACCCACCGTGCCCCGAATGCGAGAGACCTCAGAAAAATCCGAGCGGGACAAATCGACTCCAAGAGCAGATACAAGAGAGCACATAACAGTGAGAGAGAGAGAGAGAGTGAGAGAGAGAGAGAGAGAGAGAGAGAGAGAGAGAGAGAGAGAGAGAGAGACCGAGATCGAGACACGAGACTCAGAACAGAACTTGGGAGAATCATTGGACGAAAAAATTGATATTAATATGGTACAACTGGATTAGATAAAAAATATAAACAATGGTAATACGACCAAATCAGTGGAAACACAGATACAGGTAGAAATGAGTAAGTTGAAACAGGATATCAAAACTATAATTGAAAAGGAAATAACAAAAGGCATGCAAGAAATGGTGGATGAAGTAAGAATGCTGAAAGCAAGCGTCGAGGAGCTGATGAAACATATATAGCCAGTCAGCAGGTGAAAACAGTGAAACCTCTGTACCCATAAATATAATACAGGAAAGGTCAAATGCTAGTGCGAGTGCATATGCAGACGCGATAAAAAAGTCAAGAGCACAAGAAATCCTAGTTGCTCCCGTGAATGAACGAACGAACGAAATGACTATTGGAGTAATAAAAAAGTCGGTTGATATAATGAAATTTGGGGTTGGTATAAACGAAATAATAAATGGTCAGAAGGGCAAAGTAATTCTCAACTGTGAGAACAGTAGTGACCAAGAGAGGCTTTGTGATGAACTGAAGGAGACGATTGGATCGGAGTACAAGATAATAGTCGTAAATAAAAAACTTCCGAGATTAACGATAGTTGGAATTGAGGAGAATTTGGAAATCAATAGAGAAGAAGAAAAGGTGTTTCTACAAAAAGTGGCTGACCAGAACGGGATCGCCATTAAGGATGGGACAGTAAAGATGAAAATATTGAAGAAAAGTGTGAATGCAAGAGGTAAGGGAACAATCATAATAGAAACGGATCCGACGACGCATAAGACAATACTGCAGGAGGGGAAAATCAAAATAGGATGGTCGATCGGTAAAGCCTACGATGGGGTGAGTGTTGTACGGTGTTTTAAATGCTGGGGATACAACCACTATGCGAGGGACTGCAGACACGAAGTCGTATGTAGAATATGTGCGGGCGAACATGATCAAAAAGATTGTGCTGCAATTGTGACAATATAATAAAGAAATTCAATATAGGCGAGATAAAAACTGATCATGAGGCGACGGATAGAAACTGTGAAACTCATAAAAGAATGCTCACGAGGGTGCAGATAAACACAATGTATACAAACAAATAGCAAACAATGATTGAGAATAGAAAAAATGAACTAATAGAACCTAAACATAGTCCATTTATAGTGGTGTTGAACGTGCAGGGATTTATTTTGCATGAAGATGAAATTGAAAAACTAGTTGTTGATCAGAGGCCGAAAATTGTTTGTCTATCGGAAACGCACATCACCGAAATAGTAGACGACCATGAATTAATACTAGAGAATTATTACGTAGTTAGAACAAATACCAATAACAATAGAACGGGTGGATTATTAACGTATGTACGAAAAGGGATAGATTGTCAAATATTGTTATTGGAGAATTGTGATCAAAATGTGTGGATTAACGCTATTCAGTTGACAGGAAAGTACGATAGTGTAATAATCAGCAATGTGTACCATTCACCGAATGAAAGTGATGGCGAATTTATCAGTGTTATAACAAGTAAGTGCCAGGAATTGGTTGAAAATGGTCGAGTGATAATGGTTGGGGACTTTAAGGACGTTGCCTATCCCCGGCGCAGCTAGCGCTAGCAGATGTTCGCAGGATGCAAATTTTCTCTGTCATTTATAGAGGCATCGATGTACTTTTGGGATCAATTTGAAGATGAAGGAGTGATCTGTGCTTTGTATTTTTCCAAATTTTAAAAGTTCATTTTGCACGTCGTAAAAACCGACTCAGAAAGTAGGTATAGTTCCCACAGCAATAAAATGGAAATAAATATTTTTTTCGAAATTCGGTAAAATACAAACCACAGATGCATCCTTCACCTTCCATTTAAGACCAAACCCCAAAAAATTGTACAAAAGGCCTGCGAGAAAATTTGCATGAGCCGAAGCACTAAACAGCGGATTTTTCCCGCGAAAAGCGACCGCTTGCTAGCGCCACCTCGGGCAGCTAGGCCGCCTGTGGTGTAAACTAACGGCTCTAGTAGATGTTTTGAAGTAAACAACTGATCTGGCACACGGGCCTCGCACTGTTTCTAATTTCTTCGCACCAGTTTGATCAGATCACAGAGTTTTGAAAAAGTCTTCTCTTATTTATTCACCATGGGTAAAACGAGACAGGAGGTAAGGAAGGCGAAAAAAAAAGAGCAAGGGTGGTACAAATTTGGCTATTTATCGGCACGAGAGGTTGAGGTAATCGAAATTACATGCAGTTTACGTATATATATTTGATTGCTCTGAACTTGTACCCGATATCTAACGTGCATGCTTTTATTATTTATTCGATCATTGAAATGATTTCTTATCAATCGTTTATAATTATCATTTGGCATCTGCTTTTTAATGTGTGCTACGTTAATCAATTCTTACACTCATCCTGTAGAATCTTCCGTCTAGTACTATGACTTTCGCCGTACATTGATCTAAGAGTGATAATTTGGTAATCATTTTTGAGAATTTGTTGAATTTGGTATTAATGTTTGAGACTGTGTTTATCAAGATTAACACGCGATACACCAATGCATCGGAAACATAACGTGCTATTAGAATGTTGTCTTACAAAACTGAAATAATCCGTGGCCAGTCAGCTATTTATTCGACTAATTATTCAAATAAGAATTGATAGAAAAAAGTTAAATTAGAGTTAAATGTACTATTTAAACTAAGAATTTAATATAAAATTAAAATATGATCGTATTAGAAAAGCAATCGTTATTTTGATGGTTTTCAATACTCAACTAATTATTGATCTACGCATTCAGATATTATTTACGATTCGAAATAAAACTTGCAATCAGCGCGATCAAACCTGAGACCCGACCCCACCTGTTTAGGTGCATCTGCACTGCGAACAAAAATCTGTTGAATTTGACCAATCCGGTTCTGATTAATCCATAAAATAAGGGTCGTACACGTATTTCAATAATCAGACGGGCCTATATTTTCCGAATAAGGTGTATTAAATGTTTTTTTGGATTCCTACAAGTGATCGATTCTACTTAGATCGATTGAAATATTTTCGATGCAATTGAATTACTTGTTATTTCATAGAAGTAATAACGGATAACGAATTTGATCGAGTGAATTATAGTTTCATCGAATTTCAGTTGAAAATCGAATATTATAATGAATAAAAAGAAATGTTATTTTTTAGTTCCAGCTGATCCTAAATATTGCATAGCTACGAGGTTGTTAATTTCATATCATTTTTCTCATTCGATATTCATCAACATAACGTATTTTTTAAATTGATTTAGTTCATGTAATCATTATTTCTTTCCAATCATACGTTTTAAAATAGAAAAAAAATAATACGCGATCAAATCCCTAGATTCACTCACGTATCACTATTTTTGATTATATTCTGTGGAATAGGTTTCGCTGGTTCTCAGATATATGTAATTCATAACTTCCAAACAAACTGCTGCATGTCTTAGTTTCTGTGACGTGCTAATTTTTTACTTATTCTCTTATGCTATATTAAAAAATTTTGCCCGGCATGGTTGGGGGTTGGGACGGAATAGGGTGGGTCTTTTTATTGCAGCGACCTCCACGTGGTGAGACCTGGTTGGTTGATGACATCACAATTAGTGTGCCTTGAATCAGCCGATGCCTGTATCGCGTAAGTTCCGTAAAAATGATCACCCACCAATATGGTCAGTGGTACAACAAACATACGAACACGTTATGCAATCAGCTAACGCGGTAACGCCCTACTTCAATCTGTCTGAAAAATTGCCCATTTTCAGAATGCTGGCATACAGGGGAATGTTATGACAAAACATATGAATGAACTATTTTATCTAATTCGTTCATCATCATTTTTTGCGACATGTTTCGTGATTGGACGTAACTTTGTAAAATGTACGAAAAGAGCTAAACTTATTCAGGAGTTCTCTGTTGTCTTAGAAAATGAAATGTTTTGTTGAAAAAGCATTTTTTCAAATGATCTAGAATCTTGAAAGTGCTTCTGTGGATGACGTTATGAAAGATACAATTTCTCCAAAAAATTTCGAATTGACAGTCAAATTGGAATCTTGGAATGCCTGTCAGGGTACTTAAATTTTCATCAGTTTTAATTATATCGCAAAAATTATGAGTTAACTTTTGAGTGCAGACTTGGATACCAATATCGCGAAAACATGCAGGAAGCTCATCCAAGACTGGATCATCTTCAATATCAACTGATAAAGTGGCTTTGTTCGTTCCGATTTCGTCACTTCTATGGTCATTCGCATCAACAATCGTTTTCTTCGCCAATACCTCCGCTTTTATTAATTCTCTGGCTGTTCTTCTCGCACCTCTTCCGTTGTTTTTTTTTTTCTTCATCATCAGTAATTTTTTTTTTATTGCATATTTTTACCGAACTTTTCGGCAAATTGCACGAGGGCACGGCGCATTTTTTCAAAAATCTTTTCATTGCGTCCGAGTCTATGAGGGAACGTGAAAGGTATACATTAAGAATCATATTGCGATTCGAATAACATAACCCATGATTTCTTACTCACCAGGCATGAGGTAATCATCTTTTTCAAAATGTAAGGAGCATACTCTCATATATTTTGTTACCGGGTTTTCCATTTTTAATGCTATCTCCCAGGCTTTTCTCTGGTCAACTTTTTCAATGATTCCCAGTTTGGTCTCAACGTTAACGAACCTCGACCCGGGTTTAGGAAATGAATGAAAACTTAACCCTTTATGCTTAGATGAATGACTTTTACATGCAAATACACAACAATAAGTGTTGCTTTTATTCACATCCGACGAGAATCTCGTGCCGGTATTCTTCTCCATGATTTTTTTTGATCAAAAAAAAGCTTTTACATCACGTAAACTGTAGTAGAATTGAGCTGGGAATCCCGCACTTATTGGTTCGAGCGTTTAACACCAGACGGCGGGTCACTCTTCTTTCGATCCCAATATGTCATCGGCAACCAGTAACGCTGCCTCGATTATTCAAATAGCGAGCATGCAGTGGCATTGATCGCGGGTCATACATACTCAAGGAGCATGTGTATCAGACGAGCTTTAGTTCCAATGAATCCAATATTCAGGAGTACACAGTGTATGGTAGTATTGTTCATATAATCAGTCACACTCTGGTGTGTTATGACAATTGATACAAACTACAGCTGTGTGGGAGATCAGCGATAGCGCGTCCGAATATGAACCATCAGCAGATGATGATTCGTCGAATGCAGCATCTGGAGAAGAGAACAGTGATGAAAATGATAACGAACAGAGTTCAAAGCTAAGCCTAAACAGAAGTTCTATGGAACGTCGTCGAACTCGAAATTCATAAAAAAATTCATCTGCTAATGCTTCCTCAGTAATTGAGCCTGAACTTGTACGTGATAACGCAGACATGTTCGTCGTGACATCAGACTCTAAGAGCGTTGCCAAGTGAGCTCGCGCGGGAACTCTGGCTTCCCGCTCGACTGGAGCCAGGCGGCGGAGGAGAAAAGTGGGCGGGATTAGGTCAATGCTCCTCGCACGCCAAGGCCCCCTACTCTGTAGCGACTAGGCCGCCAGCAGGCCGTTTGTAGTTTCGTGTTCTAAAGTCAGGCATACGGACAATGCAGTCACAGGCCCCATAGTTTTACGTGGGCTTACGAGACTGAAATGCATGTATTGAGCGGAGGTTGGCACGTATATGTATTCTTATTTGTTTTGGCGAATCATTGATTGATTACTCACATAATATAATCACATTATGTGCCAAAAAATCGACTGTCAATTCGAAATTTTTTGGAGAAATTGTATCTTTCATAACGTCATCCACAGAAGCACTTTCAAGATTCTAGATCATTTGAAAAAATGCTTTTTCAACAAAACATTTCATTTTCTAAGACAACAGAGAACTCCTGAATAAGTTTAGCTCTTTTCGTACATTTTACAAAGTTACGTCCAATCACGAAACATGTCGCAAAAAATGATGATGAACGAATTAGATAAAATAGTTCATTCATATGTTTTGTCATAACATTCCCCTGTATGCCAGCATTCTGAAAATGGGCAATTTTTCAGACAGATTGAAGTAGGGCGTTACCGCGTTAGCTGATTGCATAACGTGTTCGTATGTTTGTTGTACCACTGACCATATTGGTGGGTGATCATTTTTACGGAACTTACGCGATACAGGCATCGGCTGATTCAAGGCACACTAATTGTGATGTCATCAACCAACCAGGTCTCACCACGTGGAGGTCGCTGCAATAAAAAGACCCACCCTATTCCGTCCCAACCCCCAACCATGCCGGGCAAAATTTTTTAATATAGCATAAGAGAATAAGTAAAAAATTAGCACGTCACAGAAACTAAGACATGCAGCAGTTTGTTTGGAAGTTATGAATTACATATATCTGAGAACCAGCGAAACCTATTCCACAGAATATAATCAAAAATAGTGATACGTGAGTGAATCTAGGGATTTGATCGCGTATTATTTTTTTTCTATTTTAAAACGTATGATTGGAAAGAAATAATGATTACATGAACTAAATCAATTTAAAAAATACGTTATGTTGATGAATATCGAATGAGAAAAATGATATGAAATTAACAACCTCGTAGCTATGCAATATTTAGGATCAGCTGGAACTAAAAAATAACATTTCTTTTTATTCATTATAATATTCGATTTTCAACTGAAATTCGATGAAACTATAATTCACTCGATCAAATTCGTTATCCGTTATTACTTCTATGAAATAACAAGTAATTCAATTGCATCGAAAATATTTCAATCGATCTAAGTAGAATCGATCACTTGTAGGAATCCAAAAAAACATTTAATACACCTTATTCGGAAAATATAGGCCCGTCTGATTATTGAAATACGTGTACGACCCTTATTTTATGGATTAATCAGAACCGGATTGGTCAAATTCAACAGATTTTTGTTCGCAGTGCAGATGCACCTAAACAGGTGGGGTCGGGTCTCAGGTTTGATAGCGCTGATTGCAAGTTTTATTTCGAATCGTAAATAATATCTGAATGCGTAGATCAATAATTAGTTGAGTATTGAAAACCATCAAAATAACGATTGCTTTTCTAATACGATCATATTTTAATTTTATATTAAATTCTTAGTTTAAATAGTACATTTAACTCTAATTTAACTTTTTTCTATCAATTCTTATTTGAATAATTAGTCGAATAAATAGCTGACTGGCCACGGATTATTTCAGTTTTGTAAGACAACATTCTAATAGCACGTTATGTTTCCGATGCATTGGTGTATCGCGTGTTAATCTTGATAAACACAGTCTCAAACATTAATACCAAATTCAACAAATTCTCAAAAATGATTACCAAATTATCACTCTTAGATCAATGTACGGCGAAAGTCATAGTACTAGACGGAAGATTCTACAGGATGAGTGTAAGAATTGATTAACGTAGCACACATTAAAAAGCAGATGCCAAATGATAATTATAAACGATTGATAAGAAATCATTTCAATGATCGAATAAATAATAAAAGCATGCACGTTAGATATCGGGTACAAGTTCAGAGCAATCAAATATATATACGTAAACTGCATGTAATTTCGATTACCTCAACCTCTCGTGCCGATAAATAGCCAAATTTGTACCACCCTTGCTCTTTTTTTTTCGCCTTCCTTACCTCCTGTCTCGTTTTACCCATGGTGAATAAATAAGAGAAGACTTTTTCAAAACTCTGTGATCTGATCAAACTGGTGCGAAGAAATTAGAAACAGTGCGAGGCCCGTGTGCCAGATCAGTTGTTTACTTCAAAACATCTACTAGAGCCGTTAGTTTACACCACAGGCGGCCTAGCTGCCCGAGGTGGCGCTAGCAAGCGGTCGCTTTTCGCGGGAAAAATCCGCTGTTTAGTGCTTCGGCTCATGCAAATTTTCTCGCAGGCCTTTTGTACAATTTTTTGGGGTTTGGTCTTAAATGGAAGGTGAAGGATGCATCTGTGGTTTGTATTTTACCGAATTTCGAAAAAAATATTTATTTCCATTTTATTGCTGTGGGAACTATACCTACTTTCTGAGTCGGTTTTTACGACGTGCAAAATGAACTTTTAAAATTTGGAAAAATACAAAGCACAGATCACTCCTTCATCTTCAAATTGATCCCAAAAGTACATCGATGCCTCTATAAATGACAGAGAAAATTTGCATCCTGCGAACATCTGCTAGCGCTAGCTGCGCCGGGGATAGGCAACGTCCTTAAAGTCCCCAACCATTATCACTCGACCATTTTCAACCAATTCCTGGCACTTACTTGTTATAACACTGATAAATTCGCCATCACTTTCATTCGGTGAATGGTACACATTGCTGATTATTACACTATCGTACTTTCCTGTCAACTGAATAGCGTTAATCCACACATTTTGATCACAATTCTCCAATAACAATATTTGACAATCTATCCCTTTTCGTACATACGTTAATAATCCACCCGTTCTATTGTTATTGGTATTTGTTCTAACTACGTAATAATTCTCTAGTATTAATTCATGGTCGTCTACTATTTCGGTGATGTGCGTTTCCGATAGACAAACAATTTTCGGCCTCTGATCAACAACTAGTTTTTCAATTTCATCTTCATGCAAAATAAATCCCTGCACGTTCAACACCACTATAAATGGACTATGTTTAGGTTCTATTAGTTCATTTTTTCTATTCTCAATCATTGTTTGCTATTTGTTTGTATACATTGTGTTTATCTGCACCCTCGTGAGCATTCTTTTATGAGTTTCACAGTTTCTATCCGTCGCCTCATGATCAGTTTTTATCTCGCCTATATTGAATTTCTTTATTATATTGTCACAATTGCAGCACAATCTTTTTGATCATGTTCGCCCGCACATATTCTACATACGACTTCGTGTCTGCAGTCCCTCGCATAGTGGTTGTATCCCCAGCATTTAAAACACCGTACAACACTCACCCCATCGTAGGCTTTACCGATCGACCATCCTATTTTGATTTTCCCCTCCTGCAGTATTGTCTTATGCGTCGTCGGATCCGTTTCTATTATGATTGTTCCCTTACCTCTTGCATTCACACTTTTCTTCAATATTTTCATCTTTACTGTCCCATCCTTAATGGCGATCCCGTTCTGGTCAGCCACTTTTTGTAGAAACACCTTTTCTTCTTCTCTATTGATTTCCAAATTCTCCTCAATTCCAACTATCGTTAATCTCGGAAGTTTTTTATTTACGACTATTATCTTGTACTCCGATCCAATCGTCTCCTTCAGTTCATCACAAAGCCTCTCTTGGTCACTACTGTTCTCACAGTTGAGAATTACTTTGCCCTTCTGACCATTTATTATTTCGTTTATACCAACCCCAAATTTCATTATATCAACCGACTTTTTTATTACTCCAATAGTCATTTCGTTCGTTCGTTCATTCACGGGAGCAACTAGGATTTCTTGTGCTCTTGACTTTTTTATCGCGTCTGCATATGCACTCGCACTAGCATTTGACCTTTCCTGTATTATATTTATGGGTACAGAGGTTTCACTGTTTTCACCTGCTGACTGGCTATATATGTTTCATCAGCTCCTCGACGCTTGCTTTCAGCATTCTTACTTCATCCACCATTTCTTGCATGCCTTTTGTTATTTCCTTTTCAATTATAGTTTTGATATCCTGTTTCAACTTACTCATTTCTACCTGTATCTGTGTTTCCACTGATTTGGTCGTATTACCATTGTTTATATTTTTTATCTAATCCAGTTGTACCATATTAATATCAATTTTTTCGTCCAATGATTCTCCCAAGTTCTGTTCTGAGTCTCGTGTCTCGATCTCGGTCTCTCTCTCTCTCTCTCTCTCTCTCTCTCTCTCTCTCTCTCTCTCTCACTCTCTCTCTCTCTCTCACTGTTATGTGCTCTCTTGTATCTGCTCTTGGAGTCGATTTGTCCCGCTCGGATTTTTCTGAGGTCTCTCGCATTCGGGGCACGGTGGGTGTGGATGTACTGTCTGTAGAACGTCGAAATCAAATTCTGGCCGCTAAGCGCGCCAAGGGTTCGCTTTACGCTAATGAGCTGGGGCTGGCAGGGGATCATCCGCATTCTCCGGTCTTTGTAAATGAAAATCTGACTCCTGCCGCTGTTAAACTGCGCAAAAAGGCCAGAGAGGCTGCTAAACGGTTGGGCTTTCGGTTTGTTTGGACGAGAAATGTTGAGATTCTCGTTAAGAGAGATTCAGCCTCCGATTGTATCACCGTTCGCTGCGAGGAGGACATTCATCGACTTCGTCCTAACCAAGGAACAGTGGCAGTCACTTCTGGGAGCTTGCGACCGGTCATCTCTCAAGATTCTCCAGGCTCTTCTTCCGGGTCATCAATCTGACGGTCCAGTTCGGCCCAGGAAACCGCAAGTTTTTCTGTGGGGCCGATTCCTGATGTTGCTGATGATCCTATCATTGCATGTGGTTCTGTCGCTGCGGGTGCGTGCGATCTTAATGTTGCACACGTTAACGCAAATTCTCTTCTCGTTCATATCGATCAGTTCAGGCTATTTTTCTCTCATTCCATGCATCATATCATCTCGGTTTCTGAATCCTGGCTTCATGATAATGTAAGCGATGAGCTTGTCACCTTGAGTAACTACTGCCTTGCGCGCAATGGCAGAGTTGGTAAACGGGGTGGGGGAGTTGCGTGTTTTGTTCATGAGTCTCTCAAATGTAAGGTTCTTGCATCCTCTCCTCCCGTATTTGCCAACTCTCCGGAATTCCTCTTGCTCGAAATTAAGATTCCGCGGGAAAAAGTTCTACTCGCTACTGTCTACCGCAGGCCCAAGGGTATTCTGTTGGATCATTTTGTCGACAAGCTCACCGCCTTCCTTCAGAATTATAGCAATGTTATCATTGTTGGAGACTTGAACTGTAATTTGAGTAGCAATAATTTCGAAGCAACTTATTTGCGTAACTTCATTTTTGACCATTCATTTTTTCTTGTTCCCCATGATAATACGCACCATACTGCTCAGTCGGACTCATGGCTCGACGTTGCAATAATTGATTCACCTGATAAGTTGCTGGCCTTCAGCAAATCTCCTGTGCCTTTTATTGCTGGCCATGACTTAATTCGATTTGTTTATAAATTACCGGTTCCAGAAGCTCCGAAGCGTCTCATTTGTTACCGCGACATTAGTAAATGTAATGTTGCTGCCCTCAGCGACTTGGTTTTTTCAAACTTGGCAAGCATGGCACCAGATGCGACTGTTAACGCTGATTTATCTGCTGGTCCCATTTGTGGCTCGATTTTGCGTGCCCTTGATTGCCATGCACCGGTTGTCTTGCGAGAGGTTAGGAAATTCCATGCACCCTGGCTCACCACAGAGCTTAGGTTGGATATCAAGTCGCGAAATCGTATGTATAGATCGGCAAAGCAGTCGGGCTCAGCTGTTGTGTTTGGGCAGTTCCGTGCGTTGCGAAAGGCACTCAAAGCCAAAGTCAAACTTGCGAAAAACAGTTATCTGAAAAACCGCTTCAGTGATTTGTCTAATGTGTCGAGTATGTGGGCGGAGCTCAGGCGTCTTGGGCTTGTTGCAGCATCATCGTCCTCTCCACTGCATCATTTTTCGGCCTATGAGCTTAACCAGTACTTCACCTCGGTGACCAGTGTTCATCCTTCGTGCTCACTAGCAGATTTGTCCCAAATCCTTATGGAGAGTCCGGTTGTGGCATCGAGGTTGGTTTTTTCACCCATTGGTGAACACCAAGTTCTGTCCGTCCTTTCCTCCTACGTACCAAAATCCCGTGGGCGGAGTCCCAATGGCGTCCAGCTGCCCCATGTGAAAAATGTACTCCCGGTGTTGGCCCCTTTCCTTTCTGATCTGTTTAACCTTTCCATTCAAACTTGCTCTTTTCCGGAAGTCTGGAAGAGGGCCTACATTATCCCGCTGAATAAATGTAAGCCCCCGGCCTTGGTATCTGATACTAGGCCGATAGCAAACCTATCGCACCTCTCGAAGGTTTTCGAGCGGATCATTGCAGACCAACTTATTTCGTACCTTGAACTGAATAACATCTTGGATCCTTGTCAGGCTGGGTTTCGCAAGGGTCACAGTACGCAAACTGCGCTACTCAGAGTTCTTGGGGACGTCAGAAGAGCTGTGGATGACAGATCTGTTACCGTATTGCTGCTTTTCGACTTTAGCAAGGCTTTTGGCAGCATAAACCATCGATTACTTCTGTCTAAGCTTATTCGTATTGGCCTTTCTGCTGATGCTGTGACCTGGTTTCATTCGTAGTTGACTGGTAGGACCCAGGCTGTGCAGGATCTCTCCGGCGGCTGTTCTGTTTTCGCGGAGAACTTTTCTGGTGTTCCGCAGGGCTCCGTGCTCGGACCCTTGCTATTTCTTATCTTTATAAATGACGTCAGTACGGTACTGACTAACTCCAAACACGTGTTGTTTGCCGATGATCTCCAGATCTACCTACATGCTCGTCCTTCTGATATAGTAGAGGCTATCCATGCCATAAATGCTGACGCACGTGCTGTTTCGGACTGGGCTGCGAGCAACGGGTTGAAGTTGAATGTTCTAAAAACGAAGGAGATCGTTTTGGGTAGCGCTCCCTTTATTCACCGGCTAAAGCAGGCTGAGCTGCCATTAATTATTATCGAGGGTCGAGCTGTACCATTTGTTGACACTGTTCGAAATCTTGGTGTTCACCTGTCCGCGGATCTCTCGTGGAATTGTCACGTGGCTCAAGTCTCGCGCCGGGTTTATGCGACTTTACATAAGCTTAAGCTGCACGGTGATGCTCTCCCAGCCCATGTTAAAACGCTTCTTTTCTCTGCTGTAGCTGTACCTCATATCGATTACTGTTGCATTGTGTACCATGATCCACCCGATTACTTAAATCTCAAATTGCAACGGCTTGTAAATTCCGGGATTCGTTTCATCTTCGGCTTTAGGCGGGATGTCCATATTACGCCCTATCGGTTAAAACTGAACTGGCTTTCAGTCCGTGGTCGGCGCTTGTACTTCCTGGGTGTCCTCCTATTTAAGATCCTTGAATCATCATCGCCTTCTTATTTGCATGTACTGTTTCCCGAGCCAAATCCTTCTGCTCGTCGATCCTCCAGGCTGGTGGACGCCGACCGGGCTTCGGTATTTGATATCTCTGCTCACCGAACCTCTGCGTATCGTAGCTCCTTTTCGCTTGCAGCAATGTATTTTTGGGACAGCTTGCCGTCCACAATTCGCACCTCATCCTCCATTGTGGTGCTTACGGCTAGGTTGTCATTGCATTTGATAACGTGCGAGGCTGCAAGCTCGACCTGTGTTCCGGGCTCTAAGCTTTAGCTTATTATAGGATTACCTTAGTTGATAGTATTTACCCTGTTCACCTATGTAACTCTATAAGTTTGTCATCTTCCGTATCATTCTTTGTATTTTTGCCCTTTGGCCGATTGTCGGCTTTGGCATAATAAACAAATCTCTCTCTCTCTCTCTCTCTCTCTCTCTCTCTCTCTCTCTCTCTCTCTCTCTCTCTCTCTCTCTCTCTCTCTCTCTCTCTCTCTCTCTCTCTCTCTCTCTCTCTCGCAATTTATTCACTCTCCTGAATTCATAATTGTTGAGCTGTGTTTACATAAAGAAAAGCTTCTCTTTTCGACTGTCTATCGTCGGCCTAAGGCTGCTCTGCTGAATGCTTTTTTAGATGCTTTTTCGAACTTTGCCCATGGCTATGCAAATGTCATTATTACGGGTGACTTGAATTGTAATCTCAGCAGTGACAACTTTGAGGCCAGGTATCTGAGAGACTTCATCTTTACCCAGTCATTGTATCTGGTTCCGCATGGAAATACTCATCACACGGCAGGCTCGGACTCCTGGCTGGATGTGGCAATTATTGACTCTCGGGATAAATTGATTTCGTTTACCAAGTCATCGACGCCCTTTATTGCTGGGCATGACATTATAGAGTTTGTGTATGAGATACCTGTTCCGAGTCGTGTAGTTTGCACTAGGCAGTTCCGCGATTTCAGAAACTGCAGTCTCCCTGACTTTAAGAATGCATTTGTAGCTGCCGTATCCACCCTGGCGCCTGAGTCACTTGTGGATGCTAATGTGTTTGCTGAGTCCCTGTGTGAAATCATTCGAGCTTCTCTTGATCGTTATGCGCCGTTGGTGTCCCGTGCGACTAAAGGGCCTTCTGCTCCCTGGATCGCAGGATCTATTAGAGAGCGCATCAAAGTACGGAATAAGCTGTATTCTAATGCCAAGAGACTGGGCTCCGTAGCTATTCGTAATCAGTATCGCATTATGCGTAAGGCTATTAAATCTGAGATCAAGCAAGCTAAGAACAATTATATCAAGGACCGCTTGGGTAAGCTGCCTAATATGGCTAGCATTTGGGGGGAGCTTAAACGTCTTGGCCTGACCAATGCAACCCCATCTTCTCCGCTTCATCATTTTTCGGCATGCGAGTTGAATGCCCATTTTGTATCTGTTGCTCGTGCTTATCCGCCGTGTTCGACGGTTACACTCTCTAGTCTCCCGATAGATCCGGGGGTGGCTGCTGGGTCCTTTTTTTCATTCTCACTGGTAACGAGCAACCAAGTCTCTCGCGTTCTCAGCTCTTATGCATCCAAGTCTCGTGGACTGAGTCCTGACTGTGTGCGGTTATTCTATCTTAAAGATGTGTTAGCTGATATTGCGCTGCATTTGACGACCCTTATTAATGTCTCTCTGAGTACGTGTACCTTTCCGGAGGTCTGGAAGAGGGCTTACATAGTTCCTCTTAATAAGTCTAATCCTCCAAGCTCCGTTGACGATACTCGCCCTGTGGCGAATCTGCCGCATTTGTCTAAGGTCTTAGAGCGGGTTGTGGCAGATCAAGTAGTTGCTTACTTGGAGGGCAATGACTTGCTTGACCCGGCGCAGGTCGGCTTCCGGAGGGGACATAGTACTCAGACGCTCCTGCTTAGAGTTATCGATGATGCTAAGAAGGCAATTGATAGACGTTGCGTTACCATTTTGTTGCTTTTTGACCTCAGCAAGGCATTTGATACCATAGATCACTCTCTGCTTCTTGTTAAGCTTAAGCGCTTTGGTTTTGCGGATGAGGTCGTTAAATGGTTTTATTCTTACCTTACAGGTAGGTCTCAAGCTGTCCTTGATCTTTCGGGGAGCCATACTGATTATTTGGGCAGTTTTTCTGGGGTTCCTCAGGGTTCCGTGCTTGGTCCTTTACTTTTTCTTATTTTTATTGACGATGTCAAGAAGGTGCTTCGCAATGCAAGTCATGTCCTCTTTGCTGATGATCTCCAGATCTATTTAAGTGCAAGTCCGGATGACATTGCTTCTGCCGTTGCTAGGATGTGCGAGGATGCCCAGGCAGTCGCTGACTGGGCCTCTGCTAATGGTTTGAAGCTGAATGTGGGTAAAACTAAGGCTATTATACTCGGTAGTGCCTCCAATTTGCAGCAGCTATGGTGCAAAGGTGTTGCACCTATAGTTATTAGTAATACGGATGTACCTTACGTCACCACTGTACGGAATTTAGGCGTTCACCTTTCTGCTGATCTGTCATGGAATGCGCATGTTGCCCAGATCTCCAGGAAGGTTTATTCCTCTTTATATAGGCTTAAGCATCGTGGCTACTTTCTTTCCACGCGTCTAAAGGCGATGTTGGTCTCGGCTTTGATCCAGCCGCACATTGATTATTGCAGCGTGGTCTATCACGGTCTAACAGATCATTTGGATATTAAGCTGCAGCGGTTGGTCAATTGCGGAATCCGTTTTGTTTTTGGCTTGAGGAGAGATGTGCATATTACTCCCTATAGGCACAAGCTGGGCTGGCTGCGTGTCTCTGATAGGCGACTTCTTTTCCTATGCTCTGTTATTTATCAAGTATTGTCAACATCTAAACCCTCCTACCTGCGTGAGCTTTCAATTGATTCCGATCAATCTTTGCGTCGCTCTCATAGACACGTAGACTCGACCGCAGTGCATTCCTTGCACGTCTCTTTTTGTAGGACTTCGGCCTATCAAAACTCTTTTGCGGTCTCCGGTGCCCGCACATGGAACGATCTGCCTGGGTCTATCACTTCTGCGTCATCCCTTGATCTGCTTAGGGTTAGGCTCTCGTCTCGTTTGCGGGCAGCCGAGACAGCCGAGACAGCGGTCTTTTCTGCGGCCTGAAGTGTATTCTGTGTTTCTCTTTACTTATCTTGATTGTGTACCGCCAGTGTTGTTGGTGGTTTGTATATTGTCTGGATACTTATGAGTGTGTCTACCATAACCTATATTTGCAATTTTTGCGTTTGAATTACGCCTTTGTTTGCTTTTGTTTTGTTGTGTTTCTGACTTTGTATTCCTTGCCCTTCGGCCTATTATTAAGCCACGGCATAATAAATTGAATCTGAATCTGAATCTTTCTCTCTCTCTCTCTCTGCTTGAACGTCTCTTCAAATCATCGGTTGGCTATCAATTCTGCTCCCGCGATTTTTACTTTTCGTCAGTGTTCTACCTGGCAGATCTTCTTCGTGATTGCGTCAGTTTTTTCGCGCTTATGCGAGCTTCAAGGGATTTTTCGGCTGATCTTGAGTTTTATTACGGTCTGTGCGCTTTCGGTGATTTTGTGTTTCTGCGGTTTGCCGGTGCGGTAGTGTCTTGAGCAGTGACTATCCGTGCCTTATCCGTGAGCTGGCTGTCTAGGTGTGAAATATAAATACTGCCGGGTAAAATCTTACTGCCGTGGGCTTTGACTCTGCCGTTCGGCTAACTTGCTCACCTGTGTGTCACATCTATATGCTAGTATCTCTCTGCCTACTCTGCATAATTTCGCTCTTATTTCTTATTTGGAAGTGTTTATTTTCTTAGGCGATGGACTCGAACGGAGCTATTTCGAAAACTTCGAGCAGTGCTCCGGGTAGTCAGGGTACACCCCCCTCACCTGCCTCCAAAACTTGTAAGAAGTGTAAGTCGGTTGTAGTGAATCCTATGCAGTGCTTCTTCTGATTACCATCCCAGCTGTGCGCGGATGGTAAAGGTAGCAGTAAGCGGTTAACAAGTCCCAAAATGCAGATCCTGTGTCGGGCCCTTGACCACGGCTGGGGCGGATGCTGCATCCAGCTCCCGGACTACGTCAGCGGAGCCGCTCTCCTTGGAGGTGTTACTTGCTGCTATCAAAGCTAGCTCCAAGTCTCAGTCTGACCAGGCTGCTGAGATTAACCGAAAAATTGACGACTTATCTACGAAGGTGGAGGGCCTATCGGAGGCTACTGCAAGGATGTCGGCAGATTTTACGGCTAAATTTGAGACTCTGACTACTCAAAACCAGCAGCTGGCGGCTAGGATTGGAGTCCTCGAGGATGCCCATGTCGCCCGTGATGCGGAGGTCGCTCGGCTCACTGCGTTATATTCAGATCTTCATGGTAGAGTTTCCACTTTGGAACGTAACGCGCTGAGTCGAGATCTGATTGTGTCCGCAGTCCCTGAGTTACCGAACGAGAACCTGCCGAATATTTTCTGCTCGCTTGTAACACGTCTCGCCATAAATGTCCCTGAGATAGAAGTACTGGAAATCTCGCGCCTTAGAAACAATATGGTTACCGATAAACCTCGCCTGATCTTGGTACGGCTCAAGTCGGTGGAGTGCCGAAATCGCGTTCTTGCTGCCAAGAGAACGAAAGGCTCCGTCTACGCTGACGAGCTTGGTCTTGTACACTCCCGTATTTGTGAATGAGCATTCACCTCCGTCGCTGTCAAAGTTTTTGGGCAAGGTGCGCACCTATGCGAAGGAGCGAGGCTATCGCTTTATCTGGGCCAGGAAAGGCTCTGTTCTTGTGAAGCGGGATGCGGCTTCGGACCCTGTCATCATCGCCCCTGAGGATGACCTGCATCTGCTGACTGCGCAGCCCTGACTGCGTAGTGAGTCCCGGCTCGGCGAGGGTAGGGATCCAGTTGATCGCTCGGCTGTGGCTTCTGGTGTGGGTGCTGCTTCTGCTGATCGCTTTCTGGCTATTGCAAATTTTAATTCTAATTCGCTCTTGGGCCATATAGATCAGGTTAGGGAGTTTTTTGCGGGTAATAAATTTCATTTAATTTCAGTTTCTGAAACTTGGTTGCATCTCAACATTTCGAGTCACCTAGTGTCTATCGACAATCACTACCTTGTGAGAAATGACCTAGCTGGGAAAGTAGGAGGCGGTGTGGGTGTATATGTTCACACTTCTCTAAAATCAAAGGTGCTTGCCTCCTCTCCCTCTCTATTTTCCAATTCGCCCGAGTTTCTCATTTTGGAGGTCAATGTCAAGTCTTCTAAACTTCTGTTTGCCACTATTTACCGCAGGCCCAAGGGTATTTTCTTAGACGGATTTCTTGATAAGTTTTTAAATTTTGCGCATTGCTACCGTAACATTGTTATCACTGGCGACCTAAATTGCAATTTGAGCGGGGTAAATTTTGAGGCTATTTATCTACGAAATTTGATTTTCTCTCACTCACTCTACCTTGTGCCTTATGGCGATACTCATCATTCGGCCCATTCCGACTCTTGGCTTGACGTTGCTTTATTGGATTCTGGCGAGAAGCTTCTTTCATATGCTGAGTCTCCGGCACCCTTTATTGCAGGGCATGACCTAATCGAGCTCCAGTATAAACTTCTCGTCCAGGGTCGGGAGAGCCGTCTGAAAAAATCTCGTGATTTTCGGAACTGTAACCATACAGCTCTGGGTGCTAATCTGAATCGCAACATCTCGAAAGCGCTCGTGGCTCTCGGCGATGATCCTGGCGGCAGGGCTAGGGGCCTGTGTGCAGCTATTGCGGACACACTCGACGTTCATGCACCTGAGGTAACGCGGGAGGTTGAAGGTACTCCAGCTGGCTGGTTTACCCCAGAGCTCAAGCAGCGTATCCGGATTCGCAACAGCCTCTATTCGTCGGCGAAACGTCTAGCTTCTTATGAGCTAATGAGTCGTTATCGGGATATGCGGCGAGACATCAGGGTAGAAATCAGGAAGGCTAGAAATGCCTTTTTCACTTCTCGATCGTCCAACCTTCCTGATGTTTCGTGTATTTGGTCGGAGCTGAGGCGCTGAGGGCTTGTATTTTGAGGCGCATCAGTTAAATCTATTCTATACATCCATCACTTGCGCTCATGCTCCTTGCTCTGATACCGAACTTTTGCAGCTGCTAGACAGTGAACAGCCCCAGGTGCAATCTGTTTTTTCCTTTTCCACCGTCCAAGCGTCTCAAGTCCTCAAAATTCTTGCATCGAATCTCGTGAAGTCGCGTGGTCGGAGTCCTGACGGCGTTCAATTGTTGCACGTTAAAGATCATCTGCCTGCTCTTGCACCTCACCTAGCGCATCTTTTTAATTGCTTCTTCCGCAACTGCACTTTCCCTGATGTTTGGAAACGGGCGTACATCATTCCGCTAAATAAACGCTGTCCTCCTGTGTCTGAGTCAGATACTAGGCCTATCGCCAACCTGGCTCATTTAGCCAAGGTTTTTGAAAGGGTGGTCGCTGATCAACTCGTACCTTATATCGAGCAGAATGCCATTTTTGATCCGGTGCAGTCTGGTTTCCGGAAGTCTCACAGCACTCAATCGGCTCTGCTTAGAGTGTTAGACGACGTGAGGAGAGCGGTCGATGTCAGGTGTATCACGGTGCTGGTCCTATTTGACTTTAGCAAGGCGTTTGATAGTATCAGTCATCGGCTGCTGTTGGGCAAGCTATTGCGTTACGGTCTCTCGGGTGAGGTAGTAAAGTGGGTCCACTCTTATTCGTCGGGCAGGACTCAGGCTGTTTGGGGCCCTTCGAGGGGTCTGTCAAGCTTTTTGCCAAATCATTCGGGTGTACCTCAGGGCTCCGTTCTTGGCTCTCTTCTCTTTCTCCTGTTTATTAACGATATCGGGCGGGTACTTACGCATGCTGAGCATGTCATTTTTGCGGATGATTTACAAAT
This sequence comes from Phymatocera aterrima, assembly GCA_963170745.1. Lineage (NCBI taxonomy): Eukaryota > Metazoa > Arthropoda > Insecta > Hymenoptera > Tenthredinidae > Phymatocera > Phymatocera aterrima. The sequence continues at coordinate 38,889 of CAUJGY010000134.1, read as the reverse complement.
CTACCTGCATGCCCCTCCGAGGGATATTGCAGATGCCGTGAGGGATATTAGCGCGGATGCTGAGGCGGTCTCGCGTTGGGCGGCTAGGAATGGTCTCCAGCTCAATGTTTCCAAAACAAAAGCAATTGTTCTTGGTAGCTCATCCTACATTGACCAATTGCGCCTCGTAGATGTTCCCACTATAATTGTGGGTGGCCAGCCTGTCCCTTATGTTAGCACAGTTCGTAGCCTTGGAGTGCAGCTGTCCGCAGATCTGACCTGGAACAGCCATGTAGCTCGAATCTCTAGGAGGGTTCATGCTACATTGCATAAACTCAAATTTCATAGTGAGGTCCTCTTTCCGCAAGTGAAGACACTGCTTGTTAATGCACTGATTTTTCCGCATCTAGATTACTGCTCCCTTGTCTACCTTGATGCTTCCGACTATCTGAACCTCAAGCTTCAGCGGCCAATAAATTGCGGGATCAGGTTTATTTACAATTTGCGGAGGGATGTTCATATCACGCCTTATCGCCACAGGCTGAATTGGCTATCAGTAGTAAATCGGCGCCTGTTCTTTTCGGGTTCGTTCTTCTATCAGATCCTGGCCACGTCCTCTCCTGCCTATTTGCGTGGGTTTTTCAAGGAGCCCGGATCCGATGTGCGTCGGTCGGGTAGGCTTGCAGTTTCAGGCAGCTCTCCATCCTTCCATGTGCCTAGCCATCGGACAGCCTGCTATCGCCATTCCTTCCATCTCTCAGCTATTTATTTTTGGGACACTGTGCCCCTTACTATTCGGCAATCAAATTCTTTAGCCGGGTTCAAAGCTAGACTCTTCCATCATCTCGTATCAGTCGAAAAGTCGGGTGATGCCATTCTACCTAGGCCCAGGTTGTGATCGTTGGGTGTGTCCGCGTATCTGCGACCCTATCTTTATTTGTAGTTATAGCTTTATGTACAATCGTCTACTTTGTACAATACCGCTTTTTGGTAGCTCTCAATATTGCGCCTTTTGCACCTGCTATCATGTATTATCTGCTATTACTGTATTCTTTATTGCTACTTTCATATCCACACTTACGCTTACTCTCGCTTACATGTTTACTCACTTATTTTTCATTTGCCTATGCTCTTTCACTTATTTGTTTATTCAATCGCTAGTTACTCGTTTTTCACTCTTCAATTTTCAATTTTTAGCATTAAACGCATCCCTGCAGCAGCCATTTGCTCTTGTCTGCGTGTGTGTGGCCGTCTGCTAGCAGTCATCCAGCTGCCTGACAAGCGGTTAGACTCACCTGGGCAAATTTTAATTTTAAATTTAAAATTTCATTCTTACTTGTATCATCCTATCATTTTAGCCTTTACTTCATTTTTCTTTTGTTTGAATTTCTATCGATTGTTTTCTTATTTTTGCTCCATAACATTATATTGTAGCATTTTGTATTTAACCGTTATTTGTATTACTGTAATCACTGTAAATTACCTAGTATTGCCAGTTTGCCCTTTGGCTTATTTTTATTTTGGCCACGGCATAATAAACTAATATCTCTCTCTCTCTCTCTCTCTCTCTCTCTCTCTCTCTCTCTCTCTCTCTCTCTCTCTCTCTCTCTCTCTCTCTCTCTCTCTCTCTCTCTCTCTCTCTCTCTCTCTCTCTCGGTGTGCTTCACGTCGCTCCGGGTTTGATGAGAATTTTAGAGTGGAGAAACCAATTTAAAAAAACAAATAAATGTTTACAAGTGCGTTACCAATGTTAATGTTTAACACAGTGCTGTGATACGCTCACTCCAATAAAATTGTGCAGTCTCTGAGTGAACATTTTGGTGGTGCGGTGTGAATTGTTGGTTATGTTCACCAGCTGTCACGCCGGCGACGCGTAGCGAACGAACCGGGGACATTCTCTCTATCGGGGAAGGGAGGCAAAAATCAAAAGAAGCTGTCGAGCCATCGAAAATAACAATGACGTACTACTGTGACAAAGACAAGCAAGAGTTGAAAACAACTGTGTTCTTCTGTGAAAAGTGCAATAAGGCTTTCCACCCATCGTGCGTGAAATATCATAAATCAAAAAAAGCAAAGGGTGAATCGGTGGAATGCAATAGTGGCATCGTGACGATTGACCTGAAAAATAAGAAGAAGCGGAACATTGAAATAAATTATGACGTGACTCCTGCCGGGATAAATGGTGCTTGCAGGGAGACGAAACGAGACGACGAAAACAAAAATAAGCGAGCAGGGCTGTCGGAGAACTCCGATTGCGAAGGCAGTGACGCCGGTGACGAGAAGATTCTGCGGCGCCTTATTCAAAAGACCGTCAGTGACGAGATACGTGCGTTGATTGAGAAAATTAACGAACTGCACAGCGAGATAATTTATAGTAGAAATGAAATTGTTAGTTTGAAGCAAACTGTTAATGAGTTAGCAAATAAAAACGAGACTTCGCAAAATAATAGTAATAATAACAACGTTCAAGCTAACAATGTAAATGTTGCAAGCGTCTCTTACGCGAATGTTGCTCAAATGGAAAAAAAAGAAGCGGTAATTGTGATGAAACCTGCGAAAGCTGACAGTGCCACGCAAGGCAATGTCAACAAAAATGACAACTTGAATAGTGTTAAAAGCAATATTAACGTTAAAGAGCTCGGAGTTGGAGTCACAAGTATCAAAGAAAAGAATAATGGCACGGTTGTTGTCACATTAAAAAATGTAAATGATAAAGACGAATTGCAAAAGAATGTTGTTGACAAAATTGGTGAAAAATTCAAAGTCCAAGTTCCGAAAGTTAGAAAGAAATTCATAAAAATTCTTTACATTGATAATGAGGAAGCGACATTGTCTGACGAACAACTTGTAAATTGCATAATACAACAAAATGACTCGAGAGATGTTTGTGAGAAATCTGATATGAAAATTGTCAAGCGAATTACCAATGACAGGAAAAATGATATTAGCGCAATTGTTGAAGTAAGCTCGGAATTGCAAAAGATCCTTTTGTTTATGGAAAAGGTTTCCCTCGGATGGAAGCAATGTAAAATAGTAGAGCACGTTAACGTCACTCGTTGCTTCAAGTGTTGTGGCTATAAGCATTCTCCAATGAATGTAAGAGAGAGATCACTTGTGGTAAATGTGGAGGTGGCACATAATAGTAGAGATTATGAATCGAATGACGTGAAATGCACGAATTGTGCGCACCACAACAGGAAACAGAGTAACAAAGACTCAAACAATGATGACAAGCACAACGCGTACGACAAAAAGTGTCCAATTTACATTAAATTAGCTGAAAATCAAAAGAAAAGGGACGAGGAAAACAATTAACAATCACAGCAAAGTGAATTGTTACTAAACTTGAACGCGCAAAGTTTTCTAGCACATAAAGATGAAATTGAAGATTTAATAATGGATAAGAGACCGATAGTGGTCTGTTTAACTGAAACCCGCGTAACAGAAGACGGTAATGATTCTGAGTTATTATTTGACAATTACAATCACATTAGAGTAAACTCAGAAAATAAATATACTGGCGGTATTCTTGTTCATCTTAAAAGTGACTTGCAGTTTAAAATTATTAGTAATAAAAGCTATTTATCCAATACTTGGAATCTAACGTTTTCAATTCAATTGTTGAATGAAATAATTATTTCAGTAGTGTATCACTCACCTAGTACGAGTGATCCACTTTTTATGGACATTTTAAAAGAAATTATAGCTGATCTCGTTGAAAATAAACAATTTATATTACTTGGTGATTTTGATATTGATATTAGTAAAAATAGCTTCTACTCAAAAAAGCTGCAATCAATAATGGGTGCATTAGGACTTAAGAACTATGTTCCCACGTTTACACGTATAAGAATAAATGTTAAGTTATGAAAGCTGCCGCCAGATGGCGTAAAAGAAAGAGAAAAAGAGAGAGAGGGGAAGAATACAGTCAGTCGGGCTCTACCCTTCGAAGGTACAGGTTTATGTATAAAATACTTTGTGTTGATCCAAATAAATAACGGTTAATTCTAATCCAGCGTTATAATTATCCTGACAACCACCTTACAATTTTCAGAAGTGGGATTCGCGAGAAAATCGTTATTTATAGTGAGAAAAAGATAAAACTTCAAGTGGCGTCGTAGCGTGGCCCGGCGTGTGAAAGAATTTTATGTATTAGTTTCTTGAGTTGATTATGGTTACATCAAGATTATGTGTTTATGTGATTATGTGCTTATGTAAATTACGTTTATGAAAACAATTTGTGACTTTGAAACTATTAAGAATTACGGTAGTGAATCAAATAACGGTTGGGAATCTAGAACATTCTACGACCGCCATTTGTGCATACGTGGTAGCGTCAGTTAGTTGAGTAGTGCTTACTTGTGCCGCATGGGGTCGCTTCGATCGACCGATAGTGTTGCTTTTGGGCGCCATCTGTGGGTGACGGTCGGTATTAAGACTATAAACAAATAAATAAACAATCGTCGCCTGCTAAAAGTGACAACTATTTATGCTTACGTTAAATAAATCGTGGCGCCGGATCCGAATCATTTTACGATCTCTCAATTAAAAGAAAAATTGAAACAACGAGATTTAACGATATACGGCACCAAGGCTGAATTAATAGCCAGATTGATGGAGTCTGATCCAGAAGGAAACTGGATGGAAGATGAAAACTCAACAGGTGAACCGACGGTTAGTGAACGAAACGAAGCAGTGGAATTAGAACGAGCAAGAAATCAGCTGTTGTTGCAAGAATTAGAACTTGTACGAAGAGAAAGAGATTTAGCGCAGCGAGAATTGGCTTCAACACGGCGAGAAATGGTACCACCAAATGTACCACCTACAGCCAATGAACAGCCAGGACCTCCACGGTTACGAGCAGATGTAAAAGGTATTGGAGATTTACTGGGTGAGTTTGATGGAACAAATCGTAGTTATGACGGCTGGGAAAAACAGGTTCGTTTACTCCAGAGACTATTTGCAGTAGAAGATGCAATTATGAAAATTATTATTAGTTCGAAACTCACAGGAAAAGCTGAAAGATGGTTTCGTTCAAAATCTGAGTATACAGAGATGACGGTTGATGACTTGTTGACTGCGATGAAAGCTGGGTTTGATCAACGACCAAGCAAAGTAGATCGCCTTAAGAATTTTGAGGCCAGGAAGTGGCAGCAAAGTGAAACATTTAATAATTACTACCATGAGAAACTTATCTTAGCAAACTTAGTGCCAATTGACAGTTCAGATTTAGTGGATTATATGGTGGATGGTATACCTGATCCTACGTTACAGAATCAAGCCAGAATGCAGGATTTTGACACAGTAGAAGAGTTATTGAGAGCATTTCGTAAGATCTCGCTACAGGTGGAAGTTAAACCTCGTGCAAAACCAAATGCTCAAACCCTGGAAAAATTCACTGGAGACAAAACCTGGTCTAAGCCAGAAACAAAGACGCCGAGTAAATTTGTAACGGAGGGGAACACTGGTGTGAAGTCAAATTTATGTTTTAACTGTAACAAACCTGGGCACATTGCAAAAGACTGTACCAGACCAAAAAGAGAGCGTGGATCGTGCTATCACTGTGCGGAAATGGGACATCTCTCAAGGGATTGTCCGAAAAAGGAATCTAAGGAAACCAAGGATAAAGCCCAAGTGGGAAACATCTACGAAGATTCACCAGCTGAAGACAGTGTAGATCACCGAAAAATAGTGACTTATGAAATTATGGACTCTAGTATAAATCGTGTATTATGTTTAGACACACTTTTCGATACCGGAAGCCCTATTAGTTTTGTAAAAGGACGATTTATTGATAATCAAGCGTTAATCCCGTTAGATGACTCCGACCAACAATATTTTGGTTGTAAAAACACTAAAATTGACTTGTTAGGTAGGGTTATGGCTCGCATCGCCATAGGGTCGGTTACCAGAGAAAATGTTAGAGTTTATGTTGTATCAGAAGACACGATGGTAACTCCAGCGGTTTTAGGCCGGGACAGCTTGCAGAAGTTTGGAATTCAATTACTTATGCCAACAAATAATGAGTCGGAATGTGAGATTTTAAACATAGATACAGTAGATATGAACAAGAATCCAATCGATTTGTTAAATGTAAATCCTTACTTACCTTATGAAGACAAAGTCAAGTTCGAGCGCATTTTTGAGAGGTCTTATGTAAATTTTGAGAGGCCATCGGAGCCTGCGGTGAAAGCCGAGTTAACATTAAGATTAGATAACCCTCAACCATTTCATTGTGCTCCGCGTAGACTCGCTTATGATGAAAAACAGAAGCTTCAGGTAATACTTGATAATCTATTAGAAAAAGGGTACATACGGCCGAGTAATTCTGAGTATGCATCGCCTATTGTGCTTGTAAAGAAAAAGAATGGTACCTTACGAATGTGTGTGGATTACAGAGTCCTTAATAAAGCTACTGCTAGGGACAACTATCCTTTACCTCTAATCGAGGATCAATTGGAAACTCTAGGGAATAAGAAATACTTTACGCTATTAGATCTTAAGGATGGATTCCATCATGTATATGTGGCAGAGGAATCAATCAGATATACTTCGTTCGTTACTCCATTAGGTCAATTCGAGTGGCTTAGAATGCCTTTTGGATTGCGAACAGCACCACCAATGTTTCAGCGTTTTATCAATATGGTTATGACTGAGTTTTTGAGAAGCAAAGATGTTGTGATTTATATGGATGATATTTTAATTGCGACAGAAACGTTGAACCATCATTTAGAGGTGATAGAACACGTGCTCGAGACGTTAGCTAGAAACCGGTTAGAGTTACGTGTGGAAAAATGTCAATTTATGCAAACGAAAATTGAATACTTAGGATACTTGGTTTCTAAAGAAGGTGTACTTCCTACACGAAGTGGAGTAGAAGCTGTGGAGAGATTTCCGACTCCGAAAAGCACACGCGAGTTACGGAGCTTTCTGGGCCTCTGCTCTTACTTTAGAAAGTTTATTGAATCTTTCTCAGTCATTGCTAAACCCCTGTATGATTTGACGAAGGCAAATGCTGTTTTTGAATTTGGGGAGCAGGAACAAGAGGTATTTAAGGAATTAAAAAGCAAACTAACAGAAGCACCTATTCTAGCGATTTATGATCCGAATGATCTAACCGAGTTACATTGCGATGCAAGCTCAGCAGGTTTCGGAGCTGTGCTGATGCAAAAGAAAGCCGATGAGAAATTTCATCCGATATTCTATTTTCCTAAACGAACTACAGAATGTGAATCAAAATTACATAGTTTTGAACTTGAGACGCTTGCAATAATTTACGCTTTAGAACGTTTCCGGATTTATTTGCAGGGTCTAAAGTTTAAGATAATAACCGATTGTAACGCAGTCACTATGACCTTAAGAAAGAAAGATGTAAACAGAAAAATAGAAAGATGGTCGCTTCAATTATTAAATTATGATTACGAATTGGAGTACAGAGCGGGTACTCGTATGCGTCATGTAGATGCACTTAGCAGGACTGTAGGTATTATTGAAGAAAATCCGTTTGAATTGAATATTTCTATAAGTCAAGCACAAGATTCAAAGATTGTAGAGATTCGTGATAAACTTGAGAAAAGCGAAGATAAAATGTTTGAAATGCGTAATGGATTGGTATATAGAAAAAATAAGACGAAGCTGTTGTTTTATGTGCCACAACAGATGGAAAGAAACGTATTATATAAATACCATGACGAAATGGGGCATGTAGGAACTGAAAAAGTAGTACAAGTAATTTCGGAGAATTATTGGTTTCCGAAGCTGAAAGAAAAAGTAGAAAGTCATATAAAGAATTGCCTGAAATGTATTACATACTCACCTGTTTGTGGTAAAGTTGAAGGGTATCTTCATCCGATTCCAAAAGATAATGTTCCATTCAGTATTGTGCATATCGACCATTTAGGTCCGATAGATAAGACAAGATTAGTTAAGCAACATTTATTGGTTGTGATCGACTCTTTCACGAAGTATGTGAAATTGTATCCTACTAAAACAACTTCTAGCAAGGAGGCAATAAATGCTCTACAGCAATACATTGATCATTATTCACGTCCAAAAGTAATTGTTTCCGATAGAGGAAGTTGTTTTACGAGTGCAGAATTTCAGGATTTTATGCAAAACAATGACATTAAGCACGTTAAAGTGGCTACAGGTTCGCCACAGGCTCGCCACAGGCTAATGGCCAAGTAGAAAGAGTAAATCGTACTCTAACTCCGATGTTAGCCAAGTTATCTGATAATACAAAAGGTCAGTATTGGTATAAGGTTATTGCAGATGCTGAGTATGCGTTGAATAATACTGTTAATAAGACTACAGTAGAAACGCCTAGTCGTTTGTTGTTTGGTACAGAACAACGAGCAAAATCGAGTGATGAACTGCGTGAATGTTTACGAGAATTGAATGAGTGTGAGCGATCTAATCTAGATGTAATGAGAGAACGTGCGTCTGATAGAATACTTCGATCTCAAACTTATAATAAAGAGTATACAGATAAGAAACGAAAAGCTGCTCATGAATACGTAATAAATGATCTAGTTATGATCAAGAATTTTGATAGTACAGTGGGAGCTTCCCATAAATTGAAGCCAGTTTTCAAAGGACCCTATAAGGTCTCGCAAGTTCTAGGAAATGACCGATATGTAATTACTGATGTAGAAGGTTTTCAAAACACTCAGAGACCGTATAGTGGTATCTGGCAAGCAGCAAATATGAGATTGTGGTGTGAGGGGGACAATAACTAAAAAAAAAAAAAATATAACGCCGAGGACGGCTCAGTGGCCAGGATGGTCGAAATTATAAGAATAAATGTTAAGTTATGGAAGCTGCCGCCAGATGGCGTAAAAGAAAGAGAAAAAGAGAGAGAGGGGAAGAATACAGTCAGTCGGGCTCTACCCTTCGAAGGTACAGGTTTATGTATAAAATACTTTGTGTTGATCCAAATAAATAACGGTTAATTCTAATCCAGCGTTATAATTATCCTGACAACCACCTTACACACGTATAACTAATAACTCACAAACAATGATTGACTTAGCTTTTTCAAATGAAATCTTAAATTGTGATGTTTCGGATTCCCCAAAAATAACTGATGATGATAACCTAAGTATTGAATTGTGTAAAAACCAATATAAATTGAATATGCGAAACTATTTCATTGGCAGAAACTTTAAAACAAAATTTGATAATATTAAATTTGCGCAAATCCTAACTGAATCAATTGATAAGAGTGATAAATCTATCGACAACAATGTAAATGGTATTGCAAATCATGTGATCGGATCAATCGAACGAACGTTGAACCAAATTGTACCTCTGACGAAATTTACAGTAGCTAGGAAATGGAAGAGGAACGAATGGTTTGATAACGAGATTAAGGCTTTAAAAAATAAGAAAAATAAGAGTTATAAAAGTGCTAAAGCAACCAAAGACGACGTCCATTGGAATGAATTTAAAAAAATTAGAAATAAGTTGACTAAATTAATTTAACAGAAGAAAAGAGAATATAACGATGCAACGATTGACAAAAACAAAAAAGATAGTGAAAAATTATGGAAGCACTTGAAACGAATTGTGAGTAAAAAACCAAAGAACAGTGTTAGTAAAGTAAATTTGAACACTGAAATCTGTGAGAGCGACGAAGCTATTGCGGATAATTTTAATAAATTTTTTATTGACAGCATTACTGAAATCAATGACGCAATAATGGATTCTAGTCAAAACAAAAATAGTAGGTGTGGCGACTTATTGACTAAACTATTGGTGACAATAATGAAGATTGGCTTAACTTTAAAGAAGTTACTTCTAAGGAACCATGTGATATTGTAAATAAATTAGAAAATAAAGCGTGCACAGAAGACGGTATTAACGCGGAAGTAATTAAAAAAGCGTGGCCTTATATTGCCGAACAATATGTCAAACTTGTAAATATTTCACTACAAAAAGGTGAATTTCCAGCGGAGTGGAAAAACTCATTAGTCACTCCAATACAGAAGATCCAGAACACAATAAAAGCAAACGAATTTAGACCAATAAATGTCCTTCCGACTTTTGAGGAGATATTGGAGACTGTAGTTTACAAGCAATTAATTAAATACTTAAGTGATAATAACATCCTAGTGCCAGAGCAATCTGGCTTTCGCAAAGGTCACTCCTGTGAGACTGCCTTGCAGAATGTCTTAAACGAATGGAAGTTAAACTGTGATAACAAACTAAAGACTGGCGTTGCGTTCGTAGATTTTAAACGTGCGTTTGAAACAATTGACAGAAATATTTTAATTAAAAAGCTAAACAACCGCGGTTTAAAAAATAATGTGCTAAAATGGTTCAAAAGCTATTTAACTGATAGGACACAACAAGTGAAATTTAACAATGTGATCTCCTCAAAAAGAAAAACCAAATACGGTCTTCCACAAGGCTCAATATTGGCCCAATACTTTGTTTGATTTATATAAATGACTTAAAAGAGATGTTGAAATATTGTAAATGTAAGATGTTTGCAGACGATACAATACTGTATTACAGTAGCTCTGATTCTATTAACATTGAAAATAAAATTAATGATGACCTAAATAATTTATCAATTTGGTTGAAAAATAATATGACAAGCTTAAGTGTGCCTAAAACGAAATTTATTTTGGTACGAAGTGTGCGGGCCTCTGTGCCAAATGTAAATTGTGATATCAAAATAGAAAATAGTAAAATCGAAAATGTTGACGTAATCAAGTATCTTGGCGTTATGATTGACAAGCACCTGAATTTGAGACAACATGTGAATTACATAATTAAGAAGATTTCGAAGAAAGTAAACTTTTCGTTCAGAATCGGAGACTCTGTATCGGCGCTGACAAAAACTATTATTTATAAATGTATAATAGCCCCACACTTACTATTGTTCTACAATCTTTCTTGATATTGGCGAAACCGAAATGGATTTATTACAAAGAGCGCAAAATCGAGCGATGCGAGCGATTATTAGATGTAGTAAGTCCGCACCAATTAACCAAATGTTGAAGGCGTTACATCTCTTTAATGTTCGACAGAGAATAGCCTTAAATACGCTCATATTTGTGCAAAAAATTAGATTGAAAATAAGCCCGTCGTATCTCACGGAAAGTCTAACACTTGTTGGAGATGCACATACGTACAACACACGACAGAAACAGAATATCCACCTAACAAAACGAAATCAAACACGATCACAACAATCTCTAATGTACAACGGCTTCAAAATTTACAATGACTTACCTAATGGTATAAAATCAACTGACAATGTTAGTGCGTTTAGGAGAAAAGCTAGTAAATATGTTAAAGAAATGTACGTATGAATGAATCGTATGAACTGTAAACTGTAGATACTGATTAAAATGTCTTTGGTTTGATTGGGTTTTCTTTTTCTTAGGTTTCTCCAATCCATGCAACAAATGTTGAACCAAGTGTCCATTCCCCAAGTGACGAGTACGAAATGTAAAATGTATTGTATTAAGTAGCCGAGGAGCTAAATAAACACATCTCTCTCTCTCTCTCTCTCTCTCTCTCTCTCATTTTTCGTGCCATTGGGTTGACGTGTTCCACATCGCTCCGTCGCATTGTCTATCTTTGTCTCCTTATAAATACTCGGAATATTTGTCAAATTAGTGCATCGTATTCGGGGTGACTGTGTTACATACAAATGGAGAAACCCGAGCGGTCGGGCCGTTGACAGGCATAAAGTCAGTTGTGTAACACAGGTGGAAAAATACGAATTGATTGAAATGGATTAATCAATCTTACAACGGTCTACCTACCGATAAACCTAATTTTTGATCCGTCTTTGCAAAGCCCTATACAGGACCGCGCGTGACCTGAACTCCTCCTTCCTTCTTGATGATGGGTAAATATCAGGACTATGTATCATGCACAAATGAGAGATTGCATTCTTTGGAATTAGGCTGGTAAAATCATAATATATTCTGCAAGCGATTTGTGAATGAAAATTATTGGAATCAAGTAGGAATTATAACAATGTGAATATTACAAATGAAACAAAGCGGACTCTCTCTCTCTCTCACACTCGTAAGTGAAATAATTGACAGGTTGGATGAAGAATAATATCTCGACGGGAACAATAATATTTTCCTTCCATCCGTGAAGGTGCCTATATTTAATAATATCCTCATATACAAAGAAAACGCTGACTCCAGAATTGGGTGATAGGATTGGGTAACCTCAATGTGATTAATAATTGAATCACATCCAACCAACCAATCGCTTATAGGATACAATCAACGAATTCTACGGTGGCCTAGGCTTGGTGTTATTAAAGAATTTTCAAACTGAAGAGGGGAATACAGTTAATAAGTAGTAGAGAGAAAAATGACGTGTATGTTGCTCAAATTTGAATAACAAGTTCAACTTAGCCTGACAGCGTAACTATGCCACAGTCATGGGATCAAACTTAAGACTGCTGGAACCCAACCCAACCAAGGTCCTCACCTCCAAAGTAGGAGACCAAAATGCGTTGTCACTGCGATATATGGAGTCTATCCACTCTATTGAAGATATAAAATGTACGTCTTAAGCTTATTATTAATTGGAAACATCCAATGCAAATTAGAAATGAATTTAGAATTCAGTTTTGAACAAAACTATTGTTTTGTTGTTTAGTGTCTATGCACTCTCGGTATTAACGAATAACAAGTTCCTTTTGGGCCGTCACTTATTCAGATCATCCAGACACCAACTCTCGGACTTACGCGATATACGGAGCAAACGATCTTCGCACCTCGCGATTTGTCAGATGAGTGCTCCAGAGAAAAGTCAAAGACGCCTGAGGTGGGTGCATTTTACCGGTTGTGTATTACTCCGCGCGACAATTAGCCAATCAGCGTCCAGTTTAAGAGGGACTAATTCCTAATAATTTCCATGGGACATAAACAAAGAAAAGGCGTTCTACGGCCCCATGCCTGTGCCATAGTCGATTCTTGCTAACATCAAAATAATTTTTCCCTTAGAATTGAATGAAACTCACGCACTCATTCTTCCATTCCACACTCCATAATTGTCTTAACTTTATAGTCTTTATAATAACTGATTAAGGGGTTTTTTAGTATTGAACAATATTAATTTTAAAATGAAGAGTTATAATGAACAAGCTATACGAATTTGGTCAGCAATAACATTTACTCTTCCCAGTATTGACATATATGGAAGTACAGCTATCGCCTTTAGACACAACTCTTTGATGCCAAGAAGAATAAACACAAACATTTCTTGAACGGATAACAATCTTTCAAGACCCATATTATATCACTCTAACAATAGGTGGTCCATGAGAGTAATAAATATTCATCCGTTATTCCATACAGGAAATCATAATTTTTTAGACAAAAGTAAACGAACAATTTAGAAAGCAAGGTATCGGAATGTACACTCTCAATGCCAAAAATGTGCCACTTCCATATAATCAGCTAGAAAGACAGCGTCCTTTCTTAAGGGAAAAGAAACATAAAATATTAAAACGAATGAATGAACGAGACGTTAAAGAAAATGTGAGTTGGAACGTAACAACTGTCTCGCTTATGGGGCTCCGGGTAGTGATCTAAAGTGTAGTGTATCGGCCGGTATCGTTGACTCTCTTCTGTTCGCAGCATAGTTCGTGGGATTACTATCGCGCTCTTGTGATCGGCACTTGTTGGGCTGTCTCTGTGCTGCCAGCTGGTGCTTACCCTTGTGTGTGCGTGGTGTCTCTGTACTGCCTGACATTATCGTGGACTTCATTATTTCTGTTTAACAGGTGCGTCTGTTCGCTTATGTGCGATCGATGGCCTTTAAACGGTACGCGTGCCTTATTCTGATTAATTACATTTTTTACCATTGTGTATATGAATGTTCCTGTGCCTGATCATCGGGCTTATGACAGTATCTATTGGCGATTTCCTTTGCCTTCTTATTTTGTTGACCAGCTGAGGACCAGCTCTGTTTACCTCTGCCTCTAGTGCATGCTAGTGTGGCTATAGACACTTTTACCTATACTGCTATTTGCTTCCGCACCAATGATACTCTTACCTCTGCACATCATTTTGCGCTCTGTTGCGTGAGATACTACCTATTTCTCCGGTCAGCTGTGATTGCTACACTTCATCAGCGCAATATCCGCTGATCCTGTAATTATGTCATCTCGCTGTGGCCTGTGTTCGCTCTCTTGTCGCAACACCGTGGTTACTGAGAAGATTATCTGCCTCGGGGAATGCGGTCGTACTTTCCATGTTTCATGTGCCAGTTCTAAGTTGGCTTACGATCTATCCGCCCCCACAAGTGCTAGAGACTTTCGATGTGTCCCGTGTGCCATGCGCCGTTCGTCAATTGTCTCTCACTCTCCCCCATCAAGAAACTTCGCGCTTAATGATTCTCTACAGCCCGCACATTCGGAAGCTGGTGTCTCGTTGCCGGGGCCTTCGACTGTTGACTTATCTTCTGGTGGCGTAGTAAAGGGCGTTACGCTGGATGACATCATGCAACAGCTTCGGCTTACCAATTCTGCCTCCAATAAGAACTTTGCGGATACCAACAACACTCTCCAGGAGATTAGAACTTCGCTTACAGGCGTTGAGAGCAATATTGTAGAGCTCCGTCACGACGTCTCCCATCCGGCGGCAGCCCAAAAGCTTTTAACGAGCCGTATCTCCGCTCTCGAGCCTTCATCGGAGACTTCCCGGAATGAGGTGGCCATCATCAAGAGTGACAGTCTTGTGCTCCAGGCACGGGTTGGTGAAATCTCTACTCGCATCTCCAGTCTCGACTCCGCTCGGTCGCTGGGCCCTCTAGCATCATCACCACAGTCATTGGCGCTGTGTGATATGTGTGTGTATCCGACCGTTTTTCGTTCGAATATCTCGTTGTTCTATTCTATTTTACTTTGTAATTATGTTTTGCCGTGTTACTTATTTTGGGGGGATGTTCGTGAGTTAATTCATGTTGGGCGCCAATTTGCGACGAGTTTTAGACCGTCGACAAATAAGGGGAGTGGGAGTTTGGTAACGAAATAAATCGGGGCGATATCGAGATGTGTGGCTTGTGTTTTATTTGAAATCTTCAGGGCGTGCGAGCGTGCGTGGGTGAGTGTGCGTCAGTGTGTGGAGGCGCACCCGAGGCGGTACCGGCCTGTCTTTTGTTCGTCGGTGGCTGTTCTGTCCTGGGGCTATGCGTTCTTGTGTTCTCTCGTTTGGCCGATCTTCCTTCCTTCGTACGCGTCTGTACTAGAGTGTCATCTCTTGTTTTCGTGTCCTTCCACGTGTCTCTCCGTGTCTTTCCGTGTTTTCGTTGGTGCGTGTACTTGTGTATATCGGTGTCTCCCGGCTTCCCTGCGGTTTTGGGGTTTATTGTGACTCGCACTCCGGGTGCAACGTTACACAATCTTTTATAGGTATAATCTCATTTTATGAATATATATAATATATATATAAATAGATATGTTATAAAAAGTTATATGAAGAGAATGTTGCCGTAATATTGCGTTCGCAATGTTGCAAAAAATATATTGCCGAGATCTTGCAGCAACATCGCAGTGCAACGCAACGAAAATGAGATTTGGCAAGGTTTCTGAGACATTGCTGCAAAGTTGCGTGCTGTATGGGTAAGTATCAAGTCATGTGTATTCGAACTTCATTGTAGTTCAAGAGTTTTTGTCGTTTCGAGGTGTGTAAGGTCGAAGCTCCCGTAGTCAGCTTATGCCGTATGTTCTCAAAGCCTTGATACCTCATGGACACGTTCAAATAGAGTGGTGGCGTTATAGGCGTTCCATTAGCCGGTCCTTGATCATACGTCACAATTCTGACATCGGCACCTACTGCTCTCATCTTCTCCAAGCACATGTTCACATGCGTTGTCAATTCGGGCGCTCGCACGCTGGTAGAAGGCAGGAAAAAAGCGAGAGGCTGGCGTCACGGATTCTTAGCGTTGATGCTATCAGTAGGGTATATATGACGTTTCTGATCATGGATCCCTACCTTACCGACAGCAGTCGGTAAGTCACCAGGGTGGGAATCAGCTCTACCGACCATTGAGTCAACCGATTCTCGTTTTACCCACCGATTTCCTGCCGATGACCTATATGACCGATCTACTTCAGTTCGGACTTTTCCCACTTTGCGCGCGCTAAGCCATTTTCCGATGTCTTGGTTAACCGGCTGATTTTCTCACGGTTAGCTATTTTCTGAAGACCCGGTTCACCGGTTGATTTTCTCACGGTGAGCCATTTTCCGATGACTTGATTACCGATCGGACCCCCCTCCCCCCCCATTCCCATGGCAACCAATTTTCCTTCGAGCATTTTTACCGACTCGCCCTCATCACAAATCCGTCTGACGGTTTTTGAGTTTGAGTCATACTTCCGCAAGGTGCGGCGGCGTAAGTCAAAGAACAACGCTTTCTCTCATGGAATTTGGAAAAACAAAAATCTAAGTGACAGACCTGCTTAAACGTGCAATCGCAACACCCTCCACCATGCTTCACGGGTGTATATAACATCCAGCTCGTCGGGGGAGTTCACTCATAAGTTTTTTAATTCCTCACCGAGCATCGAATTAATGATGTTTTGATCAAAATCCTGCAGCTAGTTTGTCTCGCTGAAAAAATCTTCGAAGATGTAGCACACATCGCTACAGAAAAGGTAATAATAATGATAATAATAATGATAATAATTATTGAAATGATAATTCCTCCATAGATGGTTGGATTGAGATTCATTGGAAATGTTTCTCTTTCTACAGACAGCTATGGACCTCGCAATGGATTTGACGGTGATTAACAAGATGAGCCATGTGGCGGATTTCCCACCGACCAAGAAAATGTCCGAGCTGGGGGTTGACATGAACTATTGTGTGACTGCACTGAAGGTTGTCACAACAAAGTTCAGTCAGAGTATCGTGGCGACGACCAACGCCAACGAATTCACAATTTTCTTGCCAAAGAGAATGATCAAATTTGCGGCTCAGGAGAATGAAAAACAATGGGCTAACATGAATGCTGCTGCGGTGCAGAAAATCCTATACTGTAACGTTTGGCGGCTTCACGGGAGGCGAAGCCTATATTGAAGCCGCTCCTGTTATTGTGAGTGTCTTCGTCCGAGAGATTTATGCAACGGAATTTTATTGTGATTTAGGAACTCCTCAAGATAAGATCTGCATCGGTGGGGAAAACGTGGGTCTCCCACGCGAAGGCACCTGATCGATCTGCGATTTCCTTTTTTATATTTCTTTCTCCAACTATTCTACGGACTCGAGCTTGCGCCAAAGCCGCCTGTTCCACAGAACCGGGGTTCTACGCCAAGTCTGTCTCCCTCTTCTCCAGAAACCGCGAGCTACCCTGATCTACAGATCCGGGAATCAGACTCCAAGACTGTCCACCAGACTCGGGTTTCCCAATACTGGCTCTCGGACACGGAATTTTCATTCAATGCCGTACGGTCTCTGTATTGGTTCACCAAAGCTGTCTCTGTACTATCCGCAGACTTTATGAAGGATTTTATGAAGGTTCACGAAAGCGGTATGAGACACGTTGGGTTGGTTCGGTTTTGTAAATTGATGAAATTCTTTCAATCAGACTTTTCGAATAAATGTTTCCAAAAACAAAAATAATAAATTGAATGTTTGTTTTCCAACACACGTTGGGTTCTCTTAAGCTTGGAGTTATATCTACTGGCTTTTGGTTTGGATTCGAAACTTCTACGTTGTGCTCTACCTGTCTTTTGCAAGTGACTCGGACTTTTGTTTCCTTTTATTGACTCGAAAGCTACTTTGACTCTTCGAAAGTCGAATACTGAAATTGTTATGTTTTTTTCTAATCTGTGAGTCGCACTGCCGTTTTGGCTAAAATACGCCAAGAAAATTAAGTGAGTCGCACTGCCGCTTTGGCTGGAATACGCTGAGAAAAGTGAATCGCACCGCCGCTTTGGCTGGAATACGCTAAGAAAATTAAGCGAGTAGCACCGCCGCTTTGGCTGGAATACGCTAATGTGCTGCGGTGCTTCGCGTATTCAGAAGGTTATCCCCTGTACTTAGTGAAGTCAGTTGAGTCGCTCGCGGATTATCGTTCGTCGTTCCTCGCTTGGCGCCCTTTCAGTGGTACTCATGTCATCGATATCTCAGCAAGGGCTGTCAACTCGGCTGGATATGTTACAATACATACAATATCATGGGGGAAAATACAATGATATTGCATTCTCCCACAAAAAGTCAGAAAAAAATACGGAATGCACAAAAAAAATTGTACCAGACAAAAGTAAATAAATGGAAAATCTAAAATTATTTGTCTGCTGCATTCAGTCTCCTTTCGCTTTCGCCATAACGCCCCATCCAAACGCCATCAAACTTGTCTTCGAATGTAATTAGAGAGGAGGGTTCAAATAATAGAATGATGCTATATATTTAACACATATTTTATTCAATCGTCATTACAAAATTCATTACTTAAGGGGTAGTTGGAAATTACATAATTGAGGATGTTCTACATTAATTTTTTGATAGTACCACTTGTAGGGTTGTATTCAACTATACGATCATGTGAAATCACACGATAGGCTAAAGTGTTTGAGGGAAATGCAACGTCAGATTCAAATTCCGAACGTATATCTAGCGAACCGCTTTTCAGCGATTCATTTTGCTTGGAACAATCGATGACTCTGAGGGGGGCTTGTGCTAGAAACTGGCTCTTGGATAAAAGCGGTTCGGGTTCCTTATCATACTATGACGCTTGGAAGTTGGTATACATGTCATAGAGGATAGCGTATTGATTATTGGTAATATCAAGATTCATACTTCTATACGGATAGCATTGAGAGTTGAGGAACAGTTTCACATCTCTAATCCTACAGTGGTCAAATTCGCTGGCATTTTGCCTCGCATCATTTCTCGCGCAGTTTGGAAACCCAGGATGGCGTGTCTCGGTATCTTGAGCTACATTGATGTCTTTACAACCCACACGTGTCTCGTAGTTGCAGGTAGCAGTGGATATCAAGATTCGCGGTAGCGAATCGCCGCCGAATACAAAAAAAGACGAGGAACGTGTGACAACGGCGGGCGCTAGCCGAGAATCATTTACTCTAGGGGACTTTTATACCTGCAAGCAGAGGCCTATATATCTCTGAAACGAGTAAATATTTATGATATTTCCCTTATATTTTCGTTCGCGCAGCGAATTCACCGTTGGTGTACGTAATTATTTTCACGTTCGGTACGTTCTTAAATAGCTTTGTCATGGTAAAGTTTATGGATTGAAACACTCGCTGATGTATGGTGGTCGCAGAGTGGGCGGAAGGAATGCGCCCGCCAAGTAGGTTTTCTGGCAATGGGATGGGTTCAGGCATTCTTACGGTGGTCGCAGTTCCCACTAATCACGATGCCTCGTTGCCTGTAAATCCGCGTTTTTTGGTCAGCATATGTATAACGCTATCGTAAAAGTTTCAGGACTCGGCGTTGTTCCGATTCAGCTGCGAAAACTAGTGCTAAGATTTCATTCCTCTTCGAATAATAAAAATATTCTTTGCGGGTGTCGTATAATGTAAACGTCTGAGTAATTCGTTAGTACTTGGCGATTTGTTTGATTTCACTACCTAGACGAGCGGAAGATTCTGAATTGTTTATGGCTGGACTTGGTCATCTTTTTTCATTCCATGACTTGTATCGGGCTCAGTGTTTTTGCAGTATATGAATTTTTGTACTTCGCTGAAATTTTTACAATGAAAACGTGTTTGCCTGTTATGAATTTTGGTACTAGGCGGAATTCTTCACATTGTAAATGTTTTTGCCGTTTATTATTTTCACCGATGATTTGAGAAATAGTACCCAGGTAACCCACCTGTCAAACAGGTGTCGATGCTTGCTTAGATTGACCGATGGCAATTGGCGGCAATTGGCGTCGGGCGACGCGAACGCTACCGCTGGCTGTTTCGCAAAGCGGGAAAAACGAATTGCTAAAGTCTGACCAAACGCGGAACTCGATTAATAAATCGCCGAATCAACTTATCCAAACAATACAGAAACGGAAGATGCTTATGCTAGATTCTCTTGAATTTTAAACAAATAAATCTCCCGCGCAAATATGTGGGACAACTTCAATGCTTTTGCGAAGAAGAACCGTTTTGTTTCATCCGATGCCGAAAGAAAGGTATTCATCATTTACAAATATTCCTCGCCGACATTCATGACACAGAAATGCGAGCAAAAATTCACATTTCCAAAGAACCAAATTGGTCTCCACTAAGTACGTTCCGATCTTTCGGCAATAAAATTCACGAGTAACACGAGCGATTGGGCCGACTCGCGTCTATATTTTGCGCAAAAGCCATACAAATTCAATATAAATTATGTCGACAATATTCAAATCCGTCCGCTTTTCTTTGAATTTTACCGTACCTTTATTACACGCGGCTTCCTTACGACGTTTTACTGTTCCTCCTGACGGCCCACATGGGAGTGGGGATGCATAGGCCGTCAGTATCTCATTCGCCATCACAGTAAGCGGACGAAAAATAAATACAGAAAACAAAATTAACGAGAATTTCAAACAAAATGTCTGAAAAACGAACAGGTAAGTCTGCTAAGTTGAATATTGTTGAAAAATAATACGTTGATTCACGTATGTCATATTAAACTAGTTAATTGTAACAGTATTTCGCTTATATTCTCATTGATATCAAATAACCGAATGACGGACGAAATTACTATAGAAAATGCCAGCCTACTACTACTTACTTTATTTCCTTACCATCTTCATGATTTCTACTATTGTGGTTCTGTTCTATTTCATATACGCGTACAAAATTCCGGTACACAGTATCGTGCTTCTATCAAAAATCAACATCAAATTTCGACGGTCTGCTATAATATAAATTTTTGAATACAGCATTGCGCCTATGTTTTCACGACGGTATTTTTACGTATTATACAGAGTTGTATTTCTATTCATTTCGAAGTATTTCACGTTCATGGCATTGGGCTTCAGCCACTATCATCGTAAGGACTTCGGCTTACAGTTCACACGCGGAATAGGAGATTTATCGATCGGTTGATATTATTTGAGGAAATATTTTTGCGATTGTGACTCAAGCTGACTAAAACAAAAAAATTTTAATTCATGCCGTTATTATGTTTTACAGCTAAGTATAACAGGGGAGGCCCGAGAAGCCGACGGGCTCGGGGCAGAGGAGGCTCAGTAAATGTAAACATGCGTATTTTTTCCTTCTTCTTTTTATCAAAGTTGTAGAAATCTTAATTGGGCCACCATACACATCGATTCGCGATGTTCCATTTCCGATAAATAATTATGAATGAAATTGATATATGACAGAGTCGTTCGCCGACTATATATTGGGAGAAATATAACGTATCGACTAAAATTGATTCGACTCAAAATGGGCTAAGCTTACCAAGTCGATTTCCAGCAAATTGAGCATGGTCGTAAAATAATAGGTAATAGGTACGAGTTATGTACTCAGACGGTGATTTAATTTTGCAGAATACAGAATTGCGCCAACAATCGGAACAACAACAACAACAACAACTACTACTACTACTACTACTACTACTACTACTACTACTACTACTACCACAACAACAACGACCAAACCAGCCAGAACAACAAGAACCACAGCAGCAGCAACAACAACAAGAACAACTAGCAGCAACAACAGGAACAGCAGAGCAAAATTATGATATAATAGCCGACCCTTTGCATGAGATCACGAACTATATTATATAT
The DNA here is from genome assembly GCA_963170745.1 of Phymatocera aterrima. Classification (NCBI taxonomy): domain Eukaryota; kingdom Metazoa; phylum Arthropoda; class Insecta; order Hymenoptera; family Tenthredinidae; genus Phymatocera; species Phymatocera aterrima. Next base: position 17,181 of record CAUJGY010000134.1, on the reverse strand, counting down.
ATACCTATATATGTATATATTTAGATTATTGACTAGATTAGTGTAACGAAAAAATTGTTCGAAATTTTATCAAGTACAGTATTAGGATTTATTGGTGAATTCAGCACGAAAAAATAATACAGGATATCCGGGTTTGCCAGATCCGTACAGACGCTGCAAATGGAGAGCTCGGGCTTATTGAATATGTATATTCATATGAATAAGTCTGACATTATTTTACCGCCATGTCACCTATCTATATTATTTCATCGCTGTATATCATTCTCGATTTCTTAATTCGATTGTAACTTCACGATGCTCAATAGCACATAATTTTCGTCTCCATATTCTCGCGTGCACGGAGAATAAAAATGGCACAAACTCTCTTCTTACTACGTCTGTCGTAGTGGCTTCGTAAATGGCACTCTTAGAGCGCCTAGGAAACACCCACCAACACTAACCCACTCACGCTGTCGCGTAAGTACGTTTCCATAGGTCACGGCGCTCATTTCGAGCGATCGTTTATATATCCATATGGATATTATATAGGTATGTACAAAATCATTCACTGAGGGGTCGATGCTAACTTACGAATCTGTAATATTACCATCAAAAGTTTTCGCATCATTTCTACATCGCGCGAATAGGCTTGGCGCACTGAGTCTTGGCCCAATGCAACTGTCGTTGCGTAAGCCGCAGCGTAGACACCACCAACTATAAGAGTCGGGTTGTCTTGTAACGGGTTGAAGAATTACATCTTCAACATTAACATGAGGATAGCGCTTACGAATATAGCGCTGTTCCTCTGTACCCAAAAGCTCGTATTCGCTAGGCACGAGACTGTCATAAACATACACATTATGTACGTCGTAATAAACACAGCAGCAATGTCTGCTTCTATTACCACCTATGATTTGTAAGTCCCTTTGAAGGGGATTACAGGGCTCGATGCAGCTGTGATATGCACTATAGCTTGCTGGAGTACGATGAAACCTGCTGTTTTCCTGTCATATGTTTTGAAACAAGTCAATACTCGAATCGGTTAGCAAGCTCTTTGGCGATAGAACATTCGCCGCTACTTCTTCAACCGTAATATTCCGGCGTACGATTTCTAGCAATCTGACAATATCGTCGGAAGCTTCGACGTCTTCGTCGCTTCTGATTGCTATCCAATCGGCGGTGGTGGTGTGTTTAGTATCGTAGGATGGATCTCTCGAATTGACCACTGCAGTTATTTCAGCCACACTGGGCAGCGGGACGATTTCGGTTGACTTACGGTCTTCGACCTCGTCAATTTTGTGGCTATTGCGTGCGATCTTTTTGCGAAGCGCTCCTTTTTGAGCTTCGAGAATGTATTCGGGATCGCGGATCCTCATGTTTCTGTTGCGCCGACAATCAATGATTTCGGGAAGCAACCATTCCGTGTAAAATCTGCAAAGGAATGGTTCCATCATCGACTGCCAGAAGGCGTCGTCTCTGAGAACCTTGACAAGTTTCATACTTGTTGAGGTCCATAACGCGAATATGCAATATTTGCGTCTCGTAACGTGCAGTTGACCCTGCACTTGATAAAAATATGCGTGATTCTTGTTCATCGAATTTTTATCCTTTCTGTCGAAAATATTCCTCAGATTCGAAAGCGTAGGTATGACCTCTTCCGAGTCGGCGTTTGAGGCTGAAATTGGGCATTTCACTTCGACTATACCGTCGTCGTCTATCAGACCGTCGGGCGACGCTCCTAGATAAGGGACCTCTTGATCGATGAAGAGGCCGCAGGGAATGATTTCTTTTCCCAGTCTCGACGCTAGGTCTTGTCTAGCGTTATTCTCGTTCGCTATCCCGAATTGTGTAGCGGCGGTGTCGATTATCTTCGGGTACCGAATACTTGCTACCATATTCGCGCACGAAGTGGTAGCTTGCATGCGGCATATTGGCCCGAACTTAGATGCCGTGATAATCTCAGTACGTAGCTGGTGCCAGAGCTTGGAATCACTCTGCAAAACCGTATCCCGCTCTATCGGTCTCCAGTTGAGCTGGTACGACTTCAATTTATTCATATGTCGTTCAGACATAAGAACGAACACATCTTTGTCAATGTCCGCCTTCTTTGCGGACGGACCATAGTCCTTGTCGGTACCGTGAAACTTTCGTGGTCTGTGACTACGCTTCTACAACCTGTACAAGCGAGTCAGCTCGTTTTAACGCTGTCTGCGTCTTTCCATGTCTTCTACAGTGGCGGAAACCGTGTTATTTCTACAGAGTTGTATCCGAGACAACAGCGACTGCGTATTCGCTCGTACGACTGCTCCGTAACATCGCATTTCATACGATTCTTTCAGGCAGTGGTTGATTCTCTTTCCAGAATTGAGTTTGTTGACAATGGAATTGCATCCTTCTGCCACATTATTGTTGACGTTTCTCAACAAGCTTCTCGCATGGCAACTCAAATACCGCACCGCCTCGTGAACATCGGCATGGACGCCCGTTCTATAAAGTTCCGCAAGAACATTAGTTGGAAATCTTTCAGGGACACGACTAAATGGCAGTGACTTACAATTGGTGTGGTCCCCGAAAACATGCGTGGCGATATTGAAAATATCTTCACAAAGTTTGGTCACTTTTGCCGACTTAGGAATATTTTCTGCGATGCGGATATCTCTCGCTTGCTCTATGCACTGACGAATCTTCAATCCACTGGAAGCCACGTATTGTCGGAATTCTGTGACATTCAATACTTCCTTCGACGGATTACACGTTAGCTTCATTGTAGACGCCGACTTTAATTTTCGGCAAAAATTGCGAAATAGGTGGTTGTTGCATTCGATTTTGTCCACAATAACCCCATATTGGTCATACGGATGATGATCTCGTATAGCCTGGTATACGCTACTGTCGCCATCGGAGATGATGGTTTTGTACATTAGGACGTTGCGCTCGACGTTTGTTCGGAAACCTTCTAGGATAATATCGGTTTCCATCGTGTTTGAGCTCATATCTCGAACCCAATTCTTGCAGCACACGTGATAGGGTGCTTTTACATTTTCCGCATGTGCTGCCCAATACTTATTGCAAACGCTGACAAACAAAGCTAGTTTGGTCCCACGGCCGAAGATCGTGGCTGCACCCGAAAGTGCATCATGCTTGCCGCCCGCGTAACTGCGTTTTGCCCAACAGCCGTCCGCTATTACGTCTATATACGGGATACCATTAATGAGATGCCCCTTTTGTATGGCTATTTCTCGGTCCATACTAGCAGCGCGTTCAGTCTCTGCTGTAAGAACTTCAAGAAATGTATCGAAAAGTCTTTCTCTATATTTTATATAGGTTTTTTCGTTCATTGCCGAAACCGAAATTGCGGCAAGTTGTTCTTGCAACGCGCTGTAACCGGTACCGGAGGTTATTGAGCCACATACGGCACTTTCATTAATACCCATATTTTGGGATTCGGGGTCTGACCAGAGACTAAATTTGTAATCGCAGGCTTCACAAACTAACTGTAATTGTGTTCGCCAGCCCCGATCTACTGATTTGAAGATTTTAATGTCGTTCAAACGACATCGCAACGCGACGTCATGATCGTCGAACTTATCGCGCAATTGCTGCGAAAAAAAGTTGATGTCGACGATGCGCCGACCTTCGACTTGCGTCTCACTAACGCGGTCGTGATCCACGTGGATGTTATTGACGGTGAGTGCGTAATTGTCACTTACCTCTCCGCTAGCCCGGATATTGGGAACGTCGGCTGTCTCGGCCTTGGCAGGCACATTTTCAGCGATTTTCACAGGAGAATCGTCTGTGCCTGCAACGATGGAACTATATTCGTCCTCCGTAGCCGAAATCAGGATGTTGGCACAGGGTTTTCTATTGCAAAATGCGATGATGTTCTTCGTTATACGTCTGAAATCATCGTTATTCAAAATCAAACATGAGGCATGCTGAGGTTCCAGGAATGAAACCGAGATAAGATGTCAGTTGATGAGGGCTAAGAAATATGATAAAGGCGTGTGACTGATTATTTACTATCCTCCGTTCTCTTTAATCACGTTTGTGGAAGAACAATTCGGAGGGGCGTTATTATGGAGCAATAATATTGATAAGGAATAAGATCTTCGAATCTGAAAATACTATCGGTGACCAGAGTTCACGTACGTGACCTCAAAGTTCTTCAACCTCTAAAATATTATACTAGTGTAATAATAATATGACCGTTTCAATTTCAAAATCATTGTTTCAGCGTAGGGCAATACTGTATAGGTGAAGTTTGATTCGTTGAGACTCGTGGGTGACCTCAAAAGTATCGGCTCCGCCGTGTGATGGGTACTTCCGTAAGCGAAGGCAGAGAATAAATGTGGCAGAAGAGAGTCGATAAAACGAGAAATTCTAGAAAAAAGATGAGGCTGGTCCCTTACAGAGCGCTTAGCCGCTGTCTCGTTTATTTTTTTTTTCAAAACTTGCGATACCTACTATTCTCCAACGAGTCTCAGACGAGTCGAGCTTCGCCTATGGCCTGGGCTCGCGATCGAATAAACTTTTCCGACATTGCGGCAGTAATCATCTGTCGTCATTAATCTACATCCATATCGAGGGACGGATCATTGAAGGGTGAAACTTACAATTTACTGTATAGTTATTCAGAAAAATTGCCAGAACTTCAACGTCACTCTGAACTTCGTTTCTGTAGGATTGTCTCTGACAGAGTAGAGAAGGATGGAAGAAATGGAATGTCACAGTAGTCAACGCTATCGGCATGTGGAAGCGTGTAGAATACGGCTGTGTGAACTCGGCGAAAGAGAAAACATTAAATCCAATGTACTTACCGAGATACGTAAGATTGCTTTCGCGAGCGCTGATTTCGTTTGTTATGTTTATTACCCATAACTGTCACTGATTATCTATCACTGACGATCCGTATAAACACGTGAACGTATGCACTGATAATAATCGATGGCACATGGTACGTAAGGAAACCGTGTGTTCGCAAAACACATTCGTCTCTGATTGGTGTTATCTGACCTCTGAAGTTGTTGAATTGTCAGATTTGAAATTTTTGCCGCCATGTTCGGAACACTTATGCGATCGTGGTGATGAGCCGAGGTGGTTTGGGCCCGTACCCGTACCACGATTATCTCAATGATTGAAATTTCTCGAGTTACGAATATGGAAATGATGAGTCGAATAAAAAAATTCGATTTCTTGAAAACCCTTATTTCTTCTAACTTTCATTATACGTAAGTTTACAATGTACGTGATATTAATCGCGCGAAATTTGAACTCGATTGGGAGAGAGAAGTGGAACATGAAATTGGTTTTGTTGATATATGCATATGACCGATATTTGGCGGGATTTGAATTCGAAACAACGAATATCATATCCATTTTTGATTTTTTGTTTCATACAGAACTTTTGTATGAAATTTGTTTTGTAAATTTTTGTGATTGCGTGCCGTCTTATGACCTGTACCAAGTAGAAAAGGTTACATTGCATTCGGCGGAAAATTCGCAAGTTGACTGAAAATAAAAAATATCGAAAAAGTCCAAGGAGCGGGATTCCATACCCACCATTTGACGTGTGGAATACTGCACGTGATCGCACACGCCTAGCGTCGGCCCTAGTTGAACCCGACTACTGCGGGAATCCCGAGACTTAGTCGGAGCGCGCGGGCGAGAGTACATACGTTTCGAAAAGTGGCATTGCCTACTTTGCACGCTACAAAACATACGTACGATAGCTTCTTCATAACATACGTGCGTATCAGAGGTCCGGAGAATAATAAAAGGGTGCTTCGACAAGAATCAACGTCGAATCTGTTTCCTTGCGGATACAGCATGGAAACCATTATAAGGTGAGTATCCGCTTCAACCATAATATGACGTGTATATCGATAGTGAAAACATATGGAATCATTCAATCAAGTTTGCAGGTTAGTTCAATCACGCTATTCTTACGTACCCGCATCGCAAATACCTAATACTTGTTTTCTTTCGTTGGCTAAAAATGTACTTTTATGTGCCCAGTCAATTTGATGTTTTGATTTATAGTACAATCAGAAATACGTAACGACACGGGTCAGTTCGGTTACGTTTGAGTTACGAACGAAAGAATGTTGATCGCATATTTTAGAATTTTTATTATACTCAGATCGGCAAATATGGTCTTTTCATTGTGGTTGTTTTATCGCGTTTAGTTCGCTCAAGGTGGACAATTTCGCAGGACACATCGGCGAATAATGATGGAGAAGCTATGTTGACTATAATTGTTGTAGCGTACTGGTATATTTAGAATCTACTCGTTTTTTAATTTTTGTTTCAGATACGAATGGTAGAATGGAACAAGTTAAAACATTAGCTGCTCTCCCGGAACGTGGTAATAATGTAGAATGTAAAACGAAAGAATAGATGGATCCTATCTTTGAAAGCGATCCGAGCAAAGATCGATATGCTTCTTTGTGAATATGTGTCTGCAGCTATATTTTGTATTCTATTGGATACGACATTCGGGTTGACAAATCGAATGTTTTTAATAGATTGATTTTTCACTGTTTGAAGAAGATGTGGGGAATTAGACGTCTTGAGAGGAATGGGAGGTCGCATTTTGATGACGCGTTACGTGGCAGTGGTCTGGTTGTATCATTCGCTGTGCTGAAAAGGCAGTGCTGCTGCTAATGCTGGTGCAAAGATACGACAACGTTACGGGAAGCAATCTCTGCCATAGAAGCGGAGCTTTCGACTTGTGTAATTTTCCCTTTGATACAGTTGCAACCCTACGAATCCTCGAGACATTGTGCGAGAGGAGTGGCACACTCGCAACCGATATTGGGGCTTTATTATTACGAGTAGGGTATATATAGGGATTCGAATCATCGGTACCTGCCTTACCCACAGCAGTCGGTAAGACACAAGGGTAGGGGCTCTGTAATATCAGTCATGATGGCAACAGATTCCACATTTTACCGATCGTTGCCCTGAGTTCCGCCTTACCAGCCGCTCCAGCAGCAGATATCCTGTAACCGAATTTACCAACCGATTTTAGTTCTGATTTTCCCCACCGCTTTGTACCGTGATCTAGTCGACGCGTTGATGGTAACCGATTTCCTATGACCCGGTTTTCCTGCCGATTTTCCCACGGTGGGCCATCTACCGATGACCCGGTTTACCGGCTGATTTTCTCACGCTGAACCATCTGCCGATGATCCTGTTTACCGGCCGATTTTTTCACGGTGAGCCATCTACCGATGATCCTGTTCACCGGTTGATTTTCTCGCGTCAAGCCATTTCCCCCGTAAGAAACGGAAAATATACCACCACCACGTGCGGTTTCCCACGATCGAGGCGGCGAAGAGCAAAGAACCACTGCTCAACGAAATCCGTGTGACGGTTTTTCCGTAATTTTGATTTTTGAGTTATATTTCCGTCAGGTGCGGCGGCGGTGTAAGTCAAAGAGCAACCCCTTTTCCATGGAAATTTGAAAAAATCTCAGTGTCAGACCTGCTGAAACATGCAGTTGCAACCCCTCCACCACCCTCCAAGGGTGTATACCGCGAGAGTTTCTTGAAACCAAATGGTCGAAGCGCGCGAATTTCGACTTGCTATTTTCTGATTGGCTGACAAAATGCCAGTCAACGCGCACTAACGTACGTTAACTCCCTAGAACCGGCTGATAGGTGTCAGTTCACGAGAGGTTATGTTCGTTGCTTTGTAACGGACGTGAGACGCATGAGCTGAAGTTAGTTAAGATTAGCGTTGCTCAAATATTAAACTTTAAATGTTTATTAAAAATAAAACAATGCACATCTTTCAAGTTGTGAACTGTGCTAATTATCTCTATCTGCGAAAGATTGTGTCTTTTGATCTGGAGTCGGAGCTAATTCAAGCTAATGAAACTCATGCACATCGAAAAATGCGCCCGTTGACACATACTCTGATAATGCTGATCGGTTTAAAGTGAAAAATAATGCAAGCGAAACAACGGGTTGTATTGTTTAATGAAGACTGGATGAAATTACATCAGGTAAGTTGAAACAAGTTGAATATGCGTATTTCAAGTTTATTCAGTTGAACCAAAAAATAATAAGGTGGTACAGTACATTTTTATGTAAGAATTCAATAATAACTACTAATAAACTGTCCCAACAGATTGATGAGAAGCGCCAATAATAATATCCTGCGGTCCTATTCCAGTGAAGAATAATTGTATCGATTCATTCTGTGTGGAATCTGGTGGAGCAATAACAAATTATTTCTTAACTACCATAAATAAATTAGCAGAGATGAAGAAGATATGATGCCAATAGTTTAAGTTCAGTAACCTGAATTTTGATGAACGAAATGCATTACCGATGTCAATGGGAGACTTTCGAAGAACTTTTGACTAAAACCGACTTTCTATTTTTCAAGAGAAGACATTACTGAGATTGGAAATTCGCAATTTTATTCCGATTATTTTTTGATTTGATGTTAGTCTTCTTTGAAACAAGGATAATCGGACCCCCAGATTGAAAATTGAATCAGAAATACCGGGATTATTCAGCGTTAAATGTAGAGAATTCAGAATTTTTAAATGATCCTTGCTAAACGAATACCATTCCAGGACATCCATGTTTCAGAATGATGTTTAGAACACTGAGATAAAAATTATCAAGTCCCGGATTTAAGATTGGGTCTGTGATTCCCGAACAACAGCCAAAAATCGATATTCTCAGAGTTTTCGTTAAGAATTTTCATCATAAAATCGGATTTTGGCTGTTTTTCAGGAAATAAAGGCTCAATCTTAAATCCGATACTTAAACATCTTCATCTTAGTGTTGTAAATATCAGCCTAAAACCTGAATGCCCTTCAATCATATTCGAGACCCAAAGAGTATTTTGAAATTCTTGATGTTCTACATGTGACACAGAATGATTCCAGCATTCCTGATTTAATTTTCAATCTTGAGGTTGATATTCTCTTCGTTTCAAACAGGTAGTTAACATGAAATCATGGAATAATTTTGAAAGATTAGATTATTCATATCACAAATAGTAGGGTCTTTCCCCAAGTGGTTAAAAATAGTTGAAACAAAAACCCATTTTACAAGTTTTCAGATTATGGTAGTCTGTAAATGCAAGAATAATGCCAACCCGCTGCGATATGCAGGATTTTTGCGAAAGGTTCCTTGCGAATAAACTTTCATTTTACAGGACAGACGTTATTTTTTAATGTACATATGGCCATAATTTGAAAATTTGTGCAAGGATCTGTTTTATGTGACTATTTTTAGCCTTTTTTTTTTCAAATTTCAATAAAGTTTCTCCTTAACAAGAATGTCAATCGTGAGGCATTATTGTAAAAATTTATGTAGATCTTCAGACTGACTCAAATCGACTCGAAGATTTCTTTTGATGATGAGTCAAACGATTGTGGCTGCCCGATACAAAGGAGGGAGTGTTCTTAACTGATGAGGTTGATGTCGAGGTCGATGATCCGTACGGAACGTGCATGGTGCAGCTACCCTGATGTACGGAGGGGTTAATCTCTATCTACGTTGGCACGACGGAGCCCATCTGTTCAGCATTGAACGTGGAGAAGCTGTTGTTGAAATACTGCAAGATTTTATAATGGAAAGTTGAATTGAATTAACTTTTACTCAAATTCCACATTTGTTTTGCTTTCAAGAAATTTTTGGTTAGTTTGCAAGAAAATGAGGTTTAATGGAAGTATGATTTTTAGAAACGTTCCAAAAATTTTTGTTGATTGAATGATAATTATTACCTTGAAGTTTCAGATGCTCAGCAGTTTGAAATAAGATAGCTAGAACAGCTTAAAACCAGAGAGGATGTTTTCGACGTAAGGCACGGTAGACGATACTGCAACGGAGAACTGCGATGCAGAGGTCAAGAACAGACGACTCGCCACAGCTCTTTCGCTTCCACGAGAAGAAATCACACACCATTTATTTTAAGTTATTTAATTGTAAATTCGATAAGAAGTTTTGCTGACATTTATTGAATAAACACGAAATTGAACTAAAGAATTCATTTTCACATACCTGATTCTCTGCATCTGCTGTTTTATGTTGAATTTTAACTTTTTTAAGTCGACTCATGGACTTTGAATACCTGACACACAGACCTGACTGAGATTTTTTATTTATTCGACTTAAGACGATTGTGACAGAAAAATCTATTGTTGTCAAACTTTCAGTGACTAGATTTCTCAATCGACGGAATTTAGTTCATTTTCATTTTCAACATACTCGAAAAAACAAAAATAATCATTCTCGTTTGAACAAAAATAGCAGAGTTCACTGATTAATCGCTTCCAATTATTCGATTAATTCGTAATAACCATCAGTAGCACAATATTGAAGGGCAGCTAATTACGCTACGACAAACGTGACATAACCTCTCGACATGTGATAGCCAGGCTGTCTGCAATAGCAGACGCGATTCGCAATTCAATCATCCTAGTAACATTTTGACGAAGTTGGCCGCCTGTACAGACTCGGCGCCGGCGCAGTCTGAGCATTCTGTTTCAAGAAACTCTCGCGGTATAACCTCCAGCTCGTCGATGGAGTTCACTCATAAGTTTTTCGACTTCTCACCGAGCATCCAGTTAACGATATTGTAAGCCGTTTTTATCCACTATGGACCTGATTTTGGATGTGCTGGGCTTCATAAACTCGAAAAGCGAATTTGTGTCTAAAGAACTTGCCGCAATACCCGTTGGAAACTACGCAATGGATGCGCAAGGTCTAACCTGCGCACTCTTCAAACCACCCTGTGCATGGCCAGAAGTATCGGCATTGGCTCAAACCGCCAACAACTGGACGACTCGGAATTACCACGGATTTTCATGGAGCGTCGGTGATCTACCCTATGTAGATCTACAGAGGGTGCTAAGTGAAATGACACAGCATGCAAGTTATGTATACGTTTACGGATCGGAGAAGAAAAGATGGGTGGAGAGGATGACTAATCATTCGAAACCAGTCATCGATTTGATAAAGTTGAATTTTCCACCACCCGAAACACTGAGCATGGATGTGTATCAATGCTGGCATCATGAGTATCACGAGGATGTTTCACCATACCATTGCGCGCACGAAAACGTTCAACGACTTAGGATTTGGTTTCTGGACCATGCAGACAGATGTCCGCATCATTATAATAATTCATCAAACAGCGATCACGATGAGTTTGATGGTCCAATCCCCAGAATCCAAGATTGTCTACAATGTAAGGCTGCAGGATGCGGGATGGATGTATGCGGACAGATGTGATTCTTTATATGACAAAATTATTATTATTAATGAATACAAAATACAATAAAATATCATAAAATATATTGGTATTACTATTATTGATACAATATAGAATAGGATAAAATGGAATAAAAGTACATTATTATAATAATTATTGAAATGTAAAAATGAAAAATTATACAGAACAAACTAAAATTACAATATTTCTAGGCATTAATTCCCCCCAACCTCTAATTTTACAATATTATCGCTATTATCGTCACATTATGGATGGATAGGAATCTGCAATCATAGAAAAAATCACATTGGTGAATATTTCATTTTTTTCTTCACTATTCTCAATTGATAATAAAAATATTAGCACGAACCACTCCTCGTTGTAGCCTTCATCCTCCACCTCCGTATCCGCATCCTCCATCTCTCGCATTTGCTGCAGCCTAGCCACCCACTCGGCTGCAGCTTGCACCCGCTGCTGCGCAATGTTTAGCGCCATCGCAAACCCGACCTCACCTTCCTCATCCCGTGCATCATCCTCATCACCATCATCATCTGAATCGACGACCATTAATGATGATGATGACGATGATTCTGATGATGCCTCGGATGGTGGCGGAGGAGGTGGGGCTGGCGGATACAGACGATCGCGCAGCACCTGTCTGCAGTAATACCCCCTCATATCGGGTAGTTCGTCCCGGTCGTCATTCCGCTTGAACCACCAGAAAAAATAACTATGGTTCATCACCAACGTCGTGTCACAATTATTTATCCGCAACTGAGCCCCCTCGATGGTTCCCTGAGTATCGAGGTGTCGCTGTAATAACGCCTTAGCGATGGCGATCGCAGACCTCACGTCCGCACCTAAGGGCTCACCACACCATTCCCTCGGCGTCACCCAATCGTACACGGCTGCGGTACCTATCAGAAAACAATTTGTGAATTTATAATGATAATGTTAATAATAATGAAAAATAACATATATTTCAGGCGAAAAATTGTTTCACACTTACCGAAATGAGCTCCATCATTAGCCATGATAGAAGTTTTTATAAAATTTCCGATAACTTTCATAAGAGTTGTTGAAATACGCACGTCTTTGACTCAACTCGTCTTTTACACTGAATGATGTAATCTGCAGCCGAAACCTAACTATTTAAGGAAACCTCGAGAGATCGCCCCACCACCACCACCTTGAACGATTTTAGGGGCTGCAAAAATTTCTCAAGCTGCATAGAAGAACAGAGTGATACTATATTTTGGGTGGACGGTTGCCTTATACCCACCGTGCCTAATACACGGGTCTACGTGGCGTAATTTCGAAACTTCTCAGTCAAAACTGGTGCCATAAATTGAGGCGCATGGGGTGGGTGGATGGGTTTGCGCTGGGCCCAAACATTGCGTGGCAGCGGGTGGTCCAGTTCGCAACCTAGGTTCACAAATAAATTTGCCTGTGTATAAGATTTTATCATGCAGCTGTCACTGAACTGCAGCCGATTGTGGGGGGAGGGGGGTTGCGAAGTTTCTCAGGGTGGATTTTTAACCTGAACCCAAACCTTACGCATGCGGGGTGGGATGCTGGAAAAGTTAGAAGCATCCTGCTGCAACCTGTTACATATTTTGATCTTTTTACGATGTCAAGGCATCGGCGGTGCCACTTTGACAATTTCCTTTAGAACTAGAGGTTACACCCTCATGATGAGAAGAAACAAAGCTAACGATATTATGTTGAGAAGAAGAAACAGGTCCCACAACCATGGCTGGTGGCACCATATTTTTTTAAAATATATGAATCGTCTTTCTGTGGGAAAATCTGTTATATCACATCCCCGCAACACACGAGTCGGTATATCTTTGACATTCATGCTTATGAAACTAGCGCCGCGTTATTTAGAAAATTATTTACACAAATCTGTTAGTCCACTGGTTGGTGTGTCGTCCTTCTTCCCACGCTTCAGGGTATAAAAGGCGCCGATGAACCAGTGGTGGCCAACGTTAGCATCTAACCCCTACAGTTGGGTGGTTATTCTCTCCCCAGTGAGCCAAGTTACCAGTATGGACGCAAAAATATATTCCGATCTCCTGGAGACGATGAGTACCGCTTACGACTTGCTGCGTACACTGAAACCGGGGCCGCAAAGCAACGAACTACTCAACCGGTGAATTATCATTGCCAAACAGAATGCTGGATTTTTGACCGACATTTTGAAGAAATCGAATCAGCGCGTTGGCGAGAAGCAACGAATCCAGAATACGCTTTCACTACTGCAGTCGTGGTCGGTGAAATTTCAACGGTATCACAAATTTATCGTTAGCGGTCAGATTGGTGGTGGTGGTCGTGATGCTACCAATAATATCAACGATCGAGTTGAATGGAGCGATGTGGACAGCGCCTTCATTAGCCGCATACGCACCGGTGTGATAACAAACCTCAAACACCGCGATCTAACGGAATTCCTAACCGATGCCGGGGTGCTAACCATTGAGCACCTGAAAGATGTATTGGGGAATGTGGGTAGTGCGAAGGTCAATGTCAACGTTGCATGCAACTTTGAGAATGTCAAGGGAGATGAAGTTGCTGTGGAAATGAAGTCATTCAATACACGCAATGTAACGATTCTCCCGTCGACCAACCTTGCCAGTTGGTTCCAGGATAGCGTAATCAACGATATCCTGGTCAAGGTTGAAGATTTTCAGCAGCGCGACTCGGGATGGAGCATGACGGAAATTATTAACGCAAGCATCAACATTAATTAAGAAGAAAGCAGGTTATTTGCCGGTGGACAACTCTTTCAAGGATCTTGGAGAGCTCACACAAATTGGCTACAGGACGAGTATCGGACGGGGAAATCGGGGATCTAATTTTTGATAAGGGCCTTAAGTAAGCCCGTTTCCAAGCCGTGGGGAAAAAACCTAGTCGAATCGACTCATTAAACAGTAGAGTAAGGAGGGAGTAAATTTTAGGAAAGGCTGAATTTATGGCGAATAAGGAAATACCATCAGGCCCAGACCCATACGAACGAAGAGGGCGAGTATTAATAATCTTCAAGATACCATCCGCTGTAATCGGAGAGAAAGAAAATTGATGCTGAGGATCAGGTGGAGAGGAGACAATTTTGGTCAGCTCATCGAGAGTACAGGGAGGAGGAAGATTAGAAACAGACGCAAAATGGGAATTTAGTTGATCCGCGGTGAAAAATTGGAACGATGAAGTAAGAGAAGTAGAAACAAGGCCTAAGCGAGCCAGAGCCCTCCACATACGGGAAGGATCATGAATCTGAGCAAGAGTGTTGAACTGATACACACTTTTCGCGTGCTTCAAGTCGGCTGCCAGTTGATTGCGATACCCACGATAAATAGCAAACCCCAATAGGCTACTGGACCGCTTAGCTTGCTTAAATAGTCGATTACGGTTTCGCATACGCACTCTGAGGGCCTCGGTTAGCCAAGGCACCGGTGGTTTTTTAACAATGAACGTCCTAAACGGAGCATGCACATCAAGCGCTGATAAAAGAGAGTCAGATAATCGACTAGTCAAGGCTTTAAGATCAAGGAACGTAACACAGCCCATCACCTTATTGAGATTGAAATCATTGAGAGTGCCTTGCAGCGAACCGAGGAACTCGGTGACCGAAAAGTTACAGTACTTTCTACGAGTTAGTGTGCGCGGCTGAATCAGAGGTACATCAATGCAATAATTCAGCTGCAATAGGTCGTGACCAGCTATGAACGGCTCCTCAGATTTAGTAAATGAGTGAACTTTATGAGGACTATCAATGATAAGGACGTCAAGCCACGAGTCAGCAGTGGCTGTATGGAAGGTCGCAGCAGATTGTACTAGGTGAAGAGCATAGGAATTAATTACTTCACGCAGATAATTGGACTCGAAGCAGTCACGGAGTAAATTACAGTTTAAGTCGCCGGCAATAACTATGTTCTTGTAAGAATGAGAAACCCGGCTAAAGGCTGCTAAGAAATCATAAAAAAGAAGCCCCTTCGGTCTTCGGTATACTGATGCAAATAAGACGGATTGAGCATTCGGAAAACGGACATTGATTAAAAGAAATTCTGGAGAGTTGGTAAATTGACTTGGGGAGACCGCAATAATGTTAGCTTTGAGAGAATTGTGAATATAACATGCGACACCCCCACCCTTTCTACCTTCTCTATCGTTACGGATAATGAAGTAGTCATTAATCTTGACAAGATCATCAGAGATAAGAGCGTGTAACCAGGTTTCGGAGATAGAGATAATATGAAACGCATGTGACTCGAAGAAGAGACGAATAAAATCAATATGGCCTAAAAGAGAGTTGGCGTTGAACTGGGCCACCTGGAGGTGATTTGAGCCGGGGGTAAAATTAATGAGGTCATCACCGGTGCGGACAATAGCGGAGACAGGATTAAGTGGTTGTCAATCAAGTTTAGCGAGATCAGCATCAGAACTAATACTAATGGCCGGTTGACCGTCGGCACGCCTCACAAAGATAGATCCTAGCTTAACCCAAACGTATTTGAAAGCACGAGCTTTCGCTATTGACTTGGTCCGCAAGAGAAGGTTGTAGATTTCAGAAGGGAGAAGCTCGTTGACATAGATAGAGCCACTGGCGTTGTTTGCGAAGACTTCCGACACAGTCAGATTGCCCTTGAGTTTCTTCTTTACTATAATAAAATCCCGTACTCGCGCAGACTTGAGCGAAACAACGAAAGAGGAGTTTACTGACACGCCAGAGACAGGCTGGGCACCAGTAATCAACAATGAAGTTTTTTTGACTAGTCTACGCACATCGAGAATGTCAGAGGTGAGGTCCGCAACACCGAGCGCGGTAAACACTTTAGACGCAATCCCATGAGGTTGCTCGGAGAAGGCCGCAGGAATACCAGAGATGATCAGGTCGGTCCCAAGCGCCAAAGACTGTGTTGATGATGCTAGAGGGCCCAGCGACCGAACGGAGTCGAGACTGGAGATGCGAGTAGAGATTTCACCAACCCGTGCCTGGAGCGCAAGACTGTCACTCCTGATGATGGCCACCTCATTTCGGGAAGTCTCCGAAGAAGCCTCGAGAGCGGAGATACGACTCGTTAAAAGCTTTTGGGCTGCCGCCAGATGGGAGACGTCGTGACGGAGCTCAACAATATTACTCACAACGCCTGTAAGCAAAGTTCTAATCTCCTGGAGAGTGTTGTTGGTATCCGCAAAGTTTTTATTGGAGGCAGAATTGGTGAGCCGAAGCTGTTGCATGATGTCATCCAGCGTGACGCCCTTTACTACGCCACCAGAAGATAAGTCAACAGTCGAAGGCCCCGGCAACGAGACACCAGCTTCCGAATGTGCGGGCTGTAGAGAATCATTAAGAGCGAAGTTTCTCGATGGGGGAGAATGAGAGACTATTGACGAACGGCGCATGGCACACGGGTCACATCGAAAGTCTCTAGCACTTGTGGGGGCGGATAGATCGTAAGCAAACTTAGAACTGGCACATGAAACATGGAAAGTACGACCGCATTCCCCGAGGCAGATTATCTTCTCAGTAACCACGGTGTTACGACAAGAGAGCGAACACAGGCCACAGCGAGATGACATGATTACAGGATCAGCGGATATTGCGCTGATGAAGTGTAGCAGTCACAGCTGACCGGAGAAATAGCAAGTATCTCACGCAACAGAGCGCAAAGTGATGTGCAGAGGTAAGTGTATCATTGGTACGGAAGCAAATAGCAGTATAGGTAAGAGTGTCAATAGCCACACTAGCATGCACTAGAGGCAGAGGTAAACAGAGCTGGTCCTCAGCTGGTGAACAAAATAAGAAGGCAAAGGAAATCGCCAATAGATACTGTCATAAGCCCGATGATCACGCACAGGAACATTCAAGTACACAATGGTAAAAAATGTAAATAATCAGAGAATAATCAGAGAGAGAGAGAGAGAGAGAGAGAGAGAGAGGGAGAGAGAGAGAGAGAGATTAGA
>CAUJGY010000133.1:0-163767 GCA_963170745.1 Phymatocera aterrima | reverse complement strand
CATAAAGGTGCTTGCAAATGTCTCTTGTACCTTCAGTTTCGTTCGTGGATGCTCGAAAATTCGTACGAAGACGGATCTTCAACTCCACAGTCCATAAAATCGCTTGCAAATGTTTGTGTTAGCCTCAGTTTCGATCGTGGATGCGCGAAAATTCATACGAAGACGGATCTTCAACTCCAGAGTCCATAAAGGCGCTTGCAAATGTCTCTTGTACCTTCAGTTTCGTTCGTGGATGCTCGAAAATTCGTACGAAGACGGATCTTCAACTCCAGAGTCCATAAAATCGCTTGCAAATGTTTGTGTTAGCCTCAGTTTCGATCGTGGATGCGCGAAAATTCATACGAAGACGGATCTTCAACTCCAGAGTCCATAAAGGCGCTTGCAAATGTCTCTTGTACCTTCAGTTTCGTTCGTGGAAGCTCGAAAATTCATACGAAGACGGATCTTTGACTCCAGAGTCCATAAAGGTGCTTGCAAATGTCTGTTGTACCTTCAGTTTCGTTCGTGGATGCTCGAAAATTCATACGAAGACGGATCTTCAACTCCAGAGTCCATAAAGGCGCTTGCAAATGTCTCTTGTACCTTCAGTTTCGTTCCTGGATGCTCGAAAATTCGTACGAAGACGGATCTTCAACTCCAGAGTCCATAAAATCGCTTGCAAATGTTTGTGTTAGCCTCAGTTTCGATCGTGGATGCGCGAAAATTCATACGAAGACGGATCTTCAACTCCAGAGTCCATAAAGGCGCTTGGAAATGTCTCTTGTACCTTCAGTTTCGATCGTGAATGCGCGAAAATTCATACGAAGACGGATCTTCAACTCCAGAGTCCGTAAAGGCGCTTGCAAATGTCTCTTGTACCTTCAGTTTCGTTCGTGGAAGCTCGAAAATTCATACGAAGACGGATCTTTGACTCCAGAGTCCATAAAGATGCTTGCAAATTTCTTTTGTACCTTCAGTTTCGTTCGTGGATGCTCGAAAATTCATACGAAGACGGATCTTCAACTCCAGAGTCCATAAAGGCGCTTGCAAATGTCTCTTGTACCTTCAGTTTCGTTCGTGGATGCTCGAAAATTCGTACGAAGACGGATCTTCAACTCCAGAGTCCATAAAGGCGCTTGCAAATGTCTCTTGTACCTTCAGTTTCGTTCGTGGAAGCTCGAAAATTCATACGAAGACGGATCTTCAACTCCAGAGTCCATAAAGGCGCTTGCAAATGTCTCTTGTACCTTCAGTTTCGTTCGTGGATGCGCGAAAATTCACACGAAGACGGATCTTCAACTCCAGAGTCCATAAAGGCGCTTGCAAATGTCTCTTGTACCTTCAGTTTCGTTCGTGGATGCTCGAAAATTCGTACGAAGACGGATCTTCAACTCCAGAGTCCATAAAGGCGCTTGCAAATGTCTCTTGTACCTTCAGTTCCGTTCGTGGAAGCTCGAAAATTCATACGAAGACGGATCTTCAACTCCAGAGTCCATAAAGGCGCTTGCAAATGTTTGTGTTAGCCTCAGTTTCGATCGTGGATGCGCGAAAATTCATACGAAGACGGATCTTCAACTCCAGAGTCCATAAAGGCGCTTGGAAATTTCTCTTGTACCTTCAGTTTCGATCGTGAATGCGCGAAAATTCATACGAAGACGGATCTTCAACTCCAGAGTTCGTAAAGGCGCTTGCAAATGTCTCTTGTACCTTCAGTTTCGTTCGTGGAAGCTCGAAAATTCATACGAAGACGGATCTTTGACTCCAGAGTCCATAAAGATGCTTGCAAATTTCTTTTGTACCTTCAGTTTCGTTCGTGGATGCTCGAAAATTCGTACGAAGACGGATCTTCAACTCCAGAGTCCATAAAGGCGCTTGCAAATGTCTCTTGTACCTCCAGTTTCGTTCGTGGATGCTCGAAAATTCGTACGAAGACGGATCTTCAACTCCAGAGTCCATAAAGGCGCTTGCAAATGTCTCTTGTACCTTCAGTTTCGTTCGTGGAAGCTCGAAAATTCATACGAAGACGGATCTTCAACTCCAGAGTCCATAAAGGCGCTTGCAAATGTCTCTTGTACCTTCAGTTTCGTTCGTGGATGCGCGAAAATTCACACGAAGACGGATCTTCAACTCCAGAGTCCATAAAGGCGCTTGCAAATGTCTCTTGTACCTTCAGTTTCGTTCGTGGATGCTCGAAAATTCGTACGAAGACGGATCTTCAACTCCAGAGTCCATAAAGGCGCTTGCAAATGTCTCTTGTACCTTCAGTTCCGTTCGTGGAAGCTCGAAAATTCATACGAAGACGGATCTTCAACTCCAGAGTCCATAAAGGCGCTTGCAAATGTCTCTTGTACCTTCAGTTTCGTTCGTGGATGCGCGAAAATTCACACGAAGACGGATCTTCAACTCCAGAGTCCATAAAGGTGCTTGCAAATGTCTCTTGTACCTTCAGTTTCGTTCGTGGATGCTCGAAAATTCGTACGAAGACGGATCTTCAACTCCACAGTCCATAAAATCGCTTGCAAATGTTTGTGTTAGCCTCAGTTTCGATCGTGGATGCGCGAAAATTCATACGAAGACGGATCTTCAACTCCAGAGTCCATAAAGGCGCTTGCAAATGTCTCTTGTACCTTCAGTTTCGTTCGTGGATGCTCGAAAATTCGTACGAAGACGGATCTTCAACTCCAGAGTCCATAAAATCGCTTGCAAATGTTTGTGTTAGCCTCAGTTTCGATCGTGGATGCGCGAAAATTCATACGAAGACGGATCTTCAACTCCAGAGTCCATAAAGGCGCTTGCAAATGTCTCTTGTACCTTCAGTTTCGTTCGTGGAAGCTCGAAAATTCATACGAAGACGGATCTTTGACTCCAGAGTCCATAAAGGTGCTTGCAAATGTCTGTTGTACCTTCAGTTTCGTTCGTGGATGCTCGAAAATTCATACGAAGACGGATCTTCAACTCCAGAGTCCATAAAGGCGCTTGCAAATGTCTCTTGTACCTTCAGTTTCGTTCCTGGATGCTCGAAAATTCGTACGAAGACGGATCTTCAACTCCAGAGTCCATAAAATCGCTTGCAAATGTTTGTGTTAGCCTCAGTTTCGATCGTGGATGCGCGAAAATTCATACGAAGACGGATCTTCAACTCCAGAGTCCATAAAGGCACTTGGAAATGTCTCTTGTACCTTCAGTTTCGATCGTGAATGCGCGAAAATTCATACGAAGACGGATCTTCAACTCCAGAGTCCGTAAAGGCGCTTGCAAATGTCTCTTGTACCTTCAGTTTCGTTCGTGGAAGCTCGAAAATTCATACGAAGACGGATCTTTGACTCCAGAGTCCATAAAGATGCTTGCAAATTTCTTTTGTACCTTCAGTTTCGTTCGTGGATGCTCGAAAATTCATACGAAGACGGATCTTCAACTCCAGAGTCCATAAAGGCGCTTGCAAATGTCTCTTGTACCTTCAGTTTCGTTCGTGGATGCTCGAAAATTCGTACGAAGACGGATCTTCAACTCCAGAGTCCATAAAGGCGCTTGCAAATGTCTCTTGTACCTTCAGTTTCGTTCGTGGAAGCTCGAAAATTCATACGACGACGGATCTTCAACTCCAGAGTCCATAAAGGCGCTTGCAAATGTCTCTTGTACCTTCAGTTTCGTTCGTGGATGCGCGAAAATTCACACGAAGACGGATCTTCAACTCCAGAGTCCATAAAGGCGCTTGCAAATGTCTCTTGTACCTTCTGTTTCGTTCGTGGATGCTCGAAAATTCGTACGAAGACGGATCTTCAACTCCAGAGTCCATAAAGGCGCTTGCAAATGTCTCTTGTACCTTCAGTTTCGTTCGTGGAAGCTCGAAAATTCATACGAAGACGGATCTTCAACTCCAGAGTCCATAAAGGCGCTTGCAAATGTCTCTTGTACCTTCAGTTTCGTTCGTGGATGCGCGAAAATTCACACGAAGACGGATCTTCAACTCCAGAGTCCATAAAGGCGCTTGCAAATGTCTCTTGTACCTTCAGTTTCGTTCGTGGATGCTCGAAAATTCGTACGAAGACGGATCTTCAACTCCAGAGTCCATAAAGGCGCTTGCAAATGTCTCTTGTACCTTCAGTTTCGTTCGTGGATGCTCGAAAATTCGTACGAAGACGGATCTTCAACTCCAGAGTCCATAAAATCGCTTGCAAATGTTTGTGTTAGCCTCAGTTTCGATCGTGGATGCGCGAAAATTCATACGAAGACGGATCTTCAACTCCAGAGTCCATAATGGCGCTTGCAAATGTCTCTTGTACCTTCAGTTTCGTTCGTGGATGCTCGAAAATTCGTACGAAGACGGACCTTCAACTCCAGAGTCCATAAAGGCGCTTGCAAATGTCTCTTGTACCTTCAGTTTCGTTCGTGGATGCTCGAAAATTCGTACGAAGACGGATCTTCAACTCCAGAGTCCATAAAATCGCTTGCAAATGTTTGTGTTAGCCTCAGTTTCGATCGTGGATGCGCGAAAATTTATACGAAGACGGATCTTCAACTCCAGAGTCCATAAAGGCGCTTGCAAATGTCTCTTGTACCTTCAGTTTCGTTCGTGGATGCTCGAAAATTCATACGAAGACGGATCTTCAACTCCAGAGTCCATAAAGGCGCTTGCAAATGTTTGTGTTAGCCTCAGTTTCGATCGTGGATGCGCGAAAATTCATACGAAGACGGATCTTCAACTCCAGAGTCCATAAAGGCGCTTGGAAATGTCTCTTGTACCTTCAGTTTCGATCGTGAATGCGCGAAAATTCATACGAAGACGGATCTTCAACTCCAGAGTCCGTAAAGGCGCTTGCAAATGTCTCTTGTACCTTCAGTTTCGTTCGTGGAAGCTCGAAAATTCATACGAAGACGGATCTTTGACTCCAGAGTCCATAAAGATGCTTGCAAATTTCTTTTGTACCTTCAGTTTCGTTCGTGGATGCTCGAAAATTCATACGAAGACGGATCTTCAACTCCAGAGTCCATAAAGGCGCTTGCAAATGTCTCTTGTACCTTCAGTTTCCTTCGTGGATGCTCGAAAATTCGTACGAAGACGGATCTTCAACTCCAGAGTCCATAAAGGCGCTTGCACATGTCTCTTGTACCTTCAGTTTCGTTCGTGGATGCGCGAAAATTCACACGAAGACGGATCTTCAACTCCAGAGTCCATAAAGGTGCTTGCAAATGTCTCTTGTACCTTCAGTTTCGTTCGTGGATGCTCGAAAATTCGTACGAAGACGGATCTTCAACTCCACAGTCCATAAAATCGCTTGCAAATGTTTGTGTTAGCCTCAGTTTCGATCGTGGATGCGCGAAAATTCATACGAAGACGGATCTTCAACTCCAGAGTCCATGAAGGCGCTTGCAAATGTCTATTGTACCTTCAGTTTCGTTCGTGGATGCTCGAAAATTCGTACGAAGACGGATCTTCAACTCCAGAGTCCATAAAATCGCTTGCAAATGTTTGTGTTAGCCTCAGTTTCGATCGTGGATGCGCGAAAATTCATACGAAGACGGATCTTCAACTCCAGAGTCCATAAAGGCGCTTGCAAATGTCTCTTGTACCTTCAGTTTCGTTCGTGGAAGCTCGAAAATTCATACGAAGACGGATCTTTGACTCCAGAGTCCATAAAGGTGCTTGCAAATGTCTGTTGTACCTTCAGTTTCGATCGTGGATGCTCGAAAATTCATACGAAGACGGATCTTCAACTCCAGAGTCCATAAAATCGCTTGCAAATGTTTGTGTTAGCCTCAGTTTCGATCGTGGATGCGCGAAAATTCATACGAAGACGGATCTTCAACTCCAGAGTCCATAATGGCGCTTGCAAATGTCTCTTGTACCTTCAGTTTCGTTCGTGGATGCTCGAAAATTCGTACGAAGACGGACCTTCAACTCCAGAGTCCATAAAGGCGCTTGCAAATGTCTCTTGTACCTTCAGTTTCGTTCGTGGATGCTCGAAAATTCGTACGAAGACGGATCTTCAACTCCAGAGTCCATAAAATCGCTTGCAAATGTTTGTGTTAGCCTCAGTTTCGATCGTGGATGCGCGAAAATTTATACGAAGACGGATCTTCAACTCCAGAGTCCATAAAGGCGCTTGCAAATGTCTCTTGTACCTTCAGTTTCGTTCGTGGATGCTCGAAAATTCATACGAAGACGGATCTTCAACTCCAGAGTCCATAAAGGCGCTTGCAAATGTTTGTGTTAGCCTCAGTTTCGATCGTGGATGCGCGAAAATTCATACGAAGACGGATCTTCAACTCCAGAGTCCATAAAGGCGCTTGGAAATGTCTCTTGTACCTTCAGTTTCGATCGTGAATGCGCGAAAATTCATACGAAGACGGATCTTTAACTCCAGAGTCCGTAAAGGCGCTTGCAAATGTCTCTTGTACCTTCAGTTTCGTTCGTGGAAGCTCGAAAATTCATACGAAGACGGATCTTTGACTCCAGAGTCCATAAAGATGCTTGCAAATTTCTTTTGTACCTTCAGTTTCGTTCGTGGATGCTCGAAAATTCATACGAAGACGGATCTTCAACTCCAGAGTCCATAAAGGCGCTTGCAAATGTCTCTTGTACCTTCAGTTTCCTTCGTGGATGCTCGAAAATTCGTACGAAGACGGATCTTAAACTCCAGAGTCCATAAAGGCGCTTGCAAATGTCTCTTGTACCTTCAGTTTCGTTCGTGGAAGCTCGAAAATTCATACGAAGACGGATCTTCAACTCCAGAGTCCATAAAGGCGCTTGCAAATGTCTCTTGTACCTTCAGTTTCGTTCGTGGATGCGCGAAAATTCACACGAAGACGGATCTTCAACTCCAGAGTCCATAAAGGCGCTTGCAAATGTCTCTTGTACCTTCAGTTTCGTTCGTGGATGCTCGAAAATTCGTACGAAGACGGATCTTCAACTCCAGAGTCCATAAAGGCGCTTGCAAATGTTTGTGTTACCCTCAGTTTCGATCGTGGATGCGCGAAAATTCATACGAAGACGGATCTTCGACTCCAGAGTCCATAAAGGCGCTTGCAAATGTCTCTTGTACCTTCAGTTTCGTTCGTGGATGCTCGAAAATTCATACGAAGACGGATCTTCAACTCTAGAGTCCATAAAGGCGCTTCCAAATGTTTCTTGTACCTTCAGTTTCGTTCGTGGATGCTCGAAAATTCATACGAAGACGGATCTTCAACTCCAGAGTCCATAAAATCGCTTGCAAATGTTTGTGTTAGCCTCAGTTTCGATCGTGAATGCGCGAAAATTCATACGAAGACGGATCTTCAACTCCAGAGTCCATAATGGCGCTTGCAACTGTCTCTCGTACCTTCAGTTTCGTTCGTGGAAGCTCGAAAATTCATACGAAGACGGATCTTTGACTCCAGAGTCCATAAAGGTGCTTGCACATTTCTTTTGTACCTTCAGTTTCGTTCGTGGATGCTCGAAAATTCATACGAAGACGGATCTTCAACTCCAGAGTCCATAAAGGCGCTTGCAAATGTCTCTTGTACCTTCAGTTTCGTTCGTGGATGCTCGAAAATTCGTACGAAGACGGATCTTCAACTCCAGAGTCCATAAAGGCGCTTGCAAATGTCTCTTGTACCTTCAGTTTCGTTCGTGGATGCGCGAAAATTCACACGAAGACGGATCTTCAACTCCAGAGTCCATAAAGGCGCTTCCGAATGTCTCTTGTACCTTCAGTTTCGTTCGTGGATGCTCGAAAATTCATACGAAGACGGATCTTCAACTCCAGAGTCCATAAAGGCGCTTGCAAATGTCTCTTGTACCTTCAGTTTCGTTCGTGGATGCTCGAAAATTCGTACGAAGACGGATCTTCAACTCCACAGTCCATGAAATCGCTTGCAAATGTTTGTGTTAGCCTCAGTTTCGATCGTGGATGCGCGAAAATTCATACGGAGACGGATCTTCAACTCCAGAGTCCATAAAGGCGCTTGCAAATGTCTCTTGTACCTTCAGTTTCGTTCGTGGATGCTCGAAAATTCGTACGAAGACGGATCTTCAACTCCAGAGTCCATAAAGGCGCTTGCAAATGTCTCTTGTACCTTCAGTTTCGTTCGTGGATGCTCGAAAATTCGTACGAAGACGGATCTTCAACTCCAGAGTCCATAAAGGCGCTTGCAAATGTCTCTTGTACCTTCAGTTTCGTTCGTGGAAGCTCGAAAATTCATACGAAGACGGATCTTTGACTCCAGAGTCCATGAAGGTGCTTGCAAATGTCTCTTGTACCTTCAGTTTCGTTCGTGGATGCTCGAAAATTCGTACGAAGACGGATCTTCAACTCCAGAGTCCATAAAGGCGCTTGCAAATGTCTCTTGTACCTTCAGTTTCGTTCGTGGAAGCTCAAAAATTCATACGAAGACGGATCTTCAACTCCAGAGTCCATAATGGCGCTTGCAAATGTCTCTTGTACCTTCAGTTTCGTTCGTGGATGCTCGAAAATTCATACGAAGACGGATCTTCAACTCCAGAGTCCATAAAGGCGCTTGCACATGTCTCTTGTACCTTCAGTTTCGTTCGTGGATGCGCGAAAATTCACACGAAGACGGATCTTCAACTCCAGAGTCCATAAAGGTGCTTGCAAATGTCTCTTGTACCTTCAGTTTCGTTCGTGGATGCTCGAAAATTCGTACGAAGACGGATCTTCAACTCCACAGTCCATAAAATCGCTTGCAAATGTTTGTGTTAGCCTCAGTTTCGATCGTGGATGCGCGAAAATTCATACGAAGACGGATCTTCAACTCCAGAGTCCATGAAGGCGCTTGCAAATGTCTATTGTACCTTCAGTTTCGTTCGTGGATGCTCGAAAATTCGTACGAAGACGGATCTTCAACTCCAGAGTCCATAAAATCGCTTGCAAATGTTTGTGTTAGCCTCAGTTTCGATCGTGGATGCGCGAAAATTCATACGAAGACGGATCTTCAACTCCAGAGTCCATAAAGGCGCTTGCAAATGTCTCTTGTACCTTCAGTTTCGTTCGTGGAAGCTCGAAAATTCGTACGAAGACGGATCTTTGACTCCAGAGTCCATAAAGGTGCTTGCAAATGTCTGTTGTACCTTCAGTTTCGTTCGTGGATGCTCGAAAATTCATACGAAGACGGATCTTCAACTCCAGAGTCCATAAAGGCGCTTGCAAATGTCTCTTGTACCTTCAGTTTCGTTCGTGGATGCTCGAAAATTCGTACGAAGACGGATCTTCAACTCCAGAGTCCATAAAATCGCTTGCAAATGTTTGTGTTAGCCTAAGTTTCGATCGTGGATGCGCGAAAATTCATACGAAGACGGATCTTCAACTCCAGAGTCCATAAAGGCGCTTGGAAATGTCTCTTGTACCTTCAGTTTCGATCGTGAATGCGCGAAAATTCATACGAAGACGGATCTTCAACTCCAGAGTCCGTAAAGGCGCTTGCAAATGTCTCTTGTACCTTCAGTTTCGTTCGTGGAAGCTCGAAAATTCATACGAAGACGGATCTTTGACTCCAGAGTCCATAAAGATGCTTGCAAATTTCTTTTGTACCTTCAGTTTCGTTCGTGGATGCTCGAAAATTCATACGAAGACGGATCTTCAACTCCAGAGTCCATAAAGGCGCTTGCAAATGTCTCTTGTACCTTCAGTTTCGTTCGTGGATACTCGAAAATTCGTACGAAGACGGATCTTCAACTCCAGAGTCCATAAAGGCGCTTGCAAATGTCTCTTGTACCTTCAGTTTCGTTCGTGGAAGCTCAAAAATTCATACGAAGACGGATCTTCAACTCCAGAGTCCATAATGGCGCTTGCAAATGTCTCTTGTACCTTCAGTTTCGTTCGTGGATGCTCGAAAATTCATACGAAGACGGATCTTCAACTCCAGAGTCCATAAAGGCGCTTGCACATGTCTCTTGTACCTTCAGTTTCGTTCGTGGATGCGCGAAAATTCACACGAAGACGGATCTTCAACTCCAGAGTCCATAAAGGTGCTTGCAAATGTCTCTTGTACCTTCAGTTTCGTTCGTGGATGCTCGAAAATTCGTACGAAGACGGATCTTCAACTCCACAGTCCATAAAATCGCTTGCAAATGTTTGGGTTAGCCTCAGTTTCGATCGTGGATGCGCGAAAATTCATACGAAGACAGATCTTCAACTCCAGAGTCCATGAAGGCGCTTGCAAATGTCTCTTGTACCTTCAGTTTCGTTCGTGGATGATCGAAAATTCATACGAAGACGGATCTTCAACTCCAGAGTCCATAAAATCGCTCGCAAATGTTTGTGTTAGCCTCAGTTTCGATCGTGGATGCGCGAAAATTCATACGAAGACGGATCTTCAACTCCAGAGTCCATAAAGGCGCTTGCAAATGTCTCTTGTACCTTCAGTTTCGTTCGTGGAAGCTCGAAAATTCATACGAAGACGGATCTTTGACTCCAGAGTCCATAAAGGTGCTTGCAAATGTCTGTTGTACCTTCAGTTTCGTTCGTGGATGCTCGAAAATTCATACGAAGACGGATCTTCAACTCCAGAGTCCATAAAGGCGCTTGCAAATGTCTCTTGTACCTTCAGTTTCGTTCGTGGATGCTCGAAAATTCGTACGAAGACGGATCTTCAACTCCAGAGTCCATAAAATCGCTTGCAAATGTTTGTGTTAGCCTCAGTTTCGATCGTGGATGCGCGAAAATTCATACGAAGACGGATCTTCAACTCCAGAGTCCATAAAGGCGCTTGGAAATGTCTCTTGTACCTTCAGTTTCGATCGTGAATGCGCGAAAATTCATACGAAGACGGATCTTTGACTCCAGAGTCCATAAAGATGCTTGCAAATTTCTTTTGTACCTTCAGTTTCGTTCGTGGATGCTCGAAAATTCATACGAAGACGGATCTTCAACTCCAGAGTCCATAAAGGCGCTTGCAAATGTCTCTTGTACCTTCAGTTTCGTTCGTGGATGCTCGAAAATTCGTACGAAGACGGATCTTCAACTCCAGAGTCCATAAAGGCGCTTGCAAATGTCTCTTGTACCTTCAGTTTCGTTCGTGGAAGCTCGAAAATTCATACGAAGACGGATCTTCAACTCCAGAGTCCATAAAGGCGCTTGCAAATGTCTCTTGTACCTTCAGTTTCGTTCGTGGATGCGCGAAAATTCACACGAAGACGGATCTTCAACTCCAGAGTCCATAAAGGCGCTTGCAAATGTCTCTTGTACCTTCAGTTTCGTTCGTGGATGCTCGAAAATTCGTACGAAGACGGATCTTCAACTCCAGAGTCCATAAAGGCGCTTGCAAATGTCTCTTGTACCTTCAGTTTCGTTCGTGGAAGCTCGAAAATTCATACGAAGACGGATCTTCAACTCCAGAGTCCATAAAGGCGCTTGCAAATGTCTCTTGTACCTTCAGTTTCGTTCGTGGATGCGCGAAAATTCACACGAAGACGGATCTTCAACTCCAGAGTCCATAAAGGCGCTTGCAAATGTCTCTTGTACCTTCAGTTTCGTTCGTGGATGCTCGAAAATTCGTACGAAGACGGATCTTCAACTCCAGAGTCCATAAAGGCGCTTGCAAATGTCTCTTGTACCTTCAGTTTCGTTCGTGGATGCTCGAAAATTCATACGAAGACGGATCTTCAACTCCAGAGTCCATAAAGGCGCTTGCAAATGTCTCTTGTACCTTCAGTTTCGTTCGTGGAAGCTCGAAAATTCATACGAAGACGGATCTTCAACTCCAGAGTCCATAAAGGCGCTTGCAAATGTCTCTTGTACCTTCAGTTTCGTTCGTGGATGCTCGAAAATTCGTACGAAGACTGATCTTCAACTCCACAGTCCATAAAATCGCTTGCAAATGTTTGTGTTAGCCTCAGTTTCGATCGTGGATGCGCGAAAATTCATACGAAGACGGATCTTCAACTCCAGAGTCCATAAAGGCGCTTGCAAATGTCTCTTGTACCTTCAGTTTCGTTCGTGGATGCTCGAAAATTCGTACGAAGACGGATCTTCAACTCCAGAGTCCATAAAGGCGCTTGCAAATGTCTCTTGTACCTTCAGTTTCGTTCGTGGAAGCTCGAAAATTCATACGAAGACGGATCTTTGACTCCAGAGTCCATAAAGGTGCTTGCAAATGTCTCTTGTACCTTCAGTTTCGTTCGTGGATGCTCGAAAATTCGTACGAAGACGGATCTTCAACTCCAGAGTCCATAAAGGCGCTTGCAAATGTCTCTTGTACCTTCAGTTTCGTTCGTGGAAGTTCAAAAATTCATACGAAGACGGATCTTCAACTCCAGAGTCCATAAAGGCGCTTGCAAATGTCTCTTGTACCTTCAGTTTCGTTCGTGGATGCTCGAAAATTCATACGAAGACGGATCTTCAACTCCAGAGTCCATAAAGGCGCTTGCACATGTCTCTTGTACCTTCGTTTCGTTCGTGGATGCGAGAAAATTCACACGAAGACGGATCTTCAACTCCAGAGTCCATAAAGGTGCTTGCAAATGTCTCTTGTACCTTCAGTTTCGTTCGTGGATGCTCGAAAATTCGTACGAAGACGGATCTTCAACTCCACAGTTCATAAAATCGCTTGCAAATGTTTGTGTTAGCCTCAGTTTCGATCGTGGATGCGCGAAAATTCGTACGAAGACGGATCTTCAACTCCAGAGTCCATAAAGGCGCTTGCAAATGTCTCTTGTACCTTCAGTTTCGTTCGTGGATGCTCGAAAATTCGTACGAAGACGGATCTTCAACTCCAGAGTCCATAAAATCGCTTGCAAATGTTTGTGTTAGCCTCAGTTTCGATCGTGGATGCGCGAAAATTCATACGAAGACGGATCTTCAACTCCAGAGTCCATAAAGGCGCTTGCAAATGTCTCTTGTACCTTCAGTTTCGTTCGTGGAAGCTCGAAAATTCATACGAAGACGGATCTTTGACTCCAGAGTCCATAAAGGTGCTTGCAAATGTCTGTTGTACCTTCAGTTTCGTTCGTGGATGCTCGAAAATTCATACGAAGACGGATCTTCAACTCCAGAGTCCATAAAGGCGCTTGCAAATGTCTCTTGTACCTTCAGTTTCGTTCGTGGATGCTCGAAAATTCGTACGAAGACGGATCTTCAACTCCAGAGTCCATAAAATCGCTTGCAAATGTTTGTGTTAGCCTCAGTTTCGATCGTGGATGCGCGAAAATTCATACGAAGACGGATCTTCAACTCCAGAGTCCATAATGGCGCTTGCAAATGTCTCTTGTACCTTCAGTTTCGTTCGTGGATGCTCGAAAATTCGTACGAAGACGGATCTTCAACTCCAGAGTCCATAAAATCGCTTGCAAATGTTTGTGTTAGCCTCAGTTTCGATCGTGGATGCGCGAAAATTCATACGAAGACGGATCTTCAACTCCAGAGTCCATAAAGGCGCTTCCGAATGTCTCTTGTACCTTCAGTTTCGTTCGTGGAAGCTCGAAAATTCATACGAAGACGGATCTTTAACTCCAGAGTCCATAAAGGCGCTTGCAAATGTCTCTTGTACCTTCAGTTTCGTTCGTGGATGCTCGAAAATTCGTACGAAGACGGATCTTCAACTCCACAGTCCATAAAATCGCTTGCAAATGTTTCTGTTAGCCTCAGTTTCGATCGTGGATGCGCGAAAATTCAGTCGAAGACGGATCTTCAACTCCAGAGTCCATAAAGGCGCTTGCACATGTCTCTTGTACCTTCAGTTTCGTTCGTGGATGCGCGAAAATTCACACGAAGACGGATCTTCAACTCCAGAGTCCATAAAGGCGCTTCCGAATGTCTCTTGTACCTTCAGTTTCGTTCGTGGATGCTCAAAAATTCGTACGAAGACGGATTTCCAACTCCAGAGTCCATAAAGGCGCTTGCAAATGTCTCTTGTACCTTCAGTTTCGTTCGTGGATGCTCGAAAATTCATACGAAGACGGATCTTCAACTCCAGAGTCCATAAAGGCGCTTGCAAATGTCTCTTGTACCTTCAGTTTCGTTCGTGGATGCTCGAAAATTCGTACGAAGACGGATCTTCAACTCCACAGTCCATAAAATCGCTTGCAAATGTTTGTGTTAGCCTCAGTTTCGATCGTGGATGCGCGAAAATTCATACGAAGACGGATCGTCAACTCCAGAGTCCATAAAGGCGCTTGGAAATGTCTCTTGTACCTTCAGTTTCGGTCGTGGATGCTCGAAAATTCGTACGAAGACGGATCTTCAACTCCAGAGTCCATAAAATCGCTTGCAAATGTTTGTGTTAGCCTCAGTTTCGATCGTGAATGCGCGAAAATTCATACGAAGACGGATCTTCAACTCCAGAGTCCATAAAGGCGCTTGCAAATGTCTCTCGTACCTTCAGTTTCGTTCGTGGAAGCTCGAAAATTCATACGAAGACGGATCTTTGACTCCAGAGTCCATAAAGGTGCTTGCACATTTCTTTTGTACCTTCAGTTTCGTTCGTGGATGCTCGAAAATTCATACGAAGACGGATCTTCAACTCCAGAGTCCATAAAGGCGCTTGCAAATGTCTCTTGTACCTTCAGTTTCGTTCGTGGATGCTCGAAAATTCGTACGAAGACGGATCTTCAACTCCAGAGTCCATAAAGGCGCTTGCAAATGTCTCTTGTACCTTCAGTTTCGTTCGTGGATGCGCGAAAATTCACACGAAGACGGATCTTCAACTCCAGAGTCCATAAAGGCGCTTCCGAATGTCTCTTGTACCTTCAGTTTCGTTCGTGGATGCTCGAAAATTCATACGAAGACGGATCTTCAACTCCAGAGTCCATAAAGGCGCTTGCAAATGTCTCTTGTACCTTCAGTTTCGTTCGTGGATGCTCGAAAATTCGTACGAAGACGGATCTTCAACTCCACAGTCCATGAAATCGCTTGCAAATGTTTGTGTTAGCCTCAGTTTCGATCGTGGATGCGCGAAAATTCATACGAAGACGGATCTTCAACTCCAGAGTCCATAAAGGCGCTTGCAAATGTCTCTTGTACCTTCAGTTTCGTTCGTGGATGCTCGAAAATTCGTACGAAGACGGATCTTCAACTCCAGAGTCCATAAAGGCGCTTGCAAATGTCTCTTGTACCTTCAGTTTCGTTCGTGGATGCTCGAAAATTCGTACGAAGACGGATCTTCAACTCCAGAGTCCATAAAGGCGCTTGCAAATGTCTCTTGTACCTTCAGTTTCGTTCGTGGAAGCTCGAAAATTCATACGAAGACGGATCTTTGACTCCAGAGTCCATGAAGTTGCTTGCAAATGTGTCTTGTACCTTCAGTTTCGTTCGTGGATGCTCGAAAATTCGTACGAAGACGGATCTTCAACTCCAGAGTCCATAAAGGCGCTTGCAAATGTCTCTTGTACCTTCAGTTTCGTTCGTGGAAGCTCAAAAATTCATACGAAGACGGATCTTCAACTCCAGAGTCCATAATGGCGCTTGCAAATGTCTCTTGTACCTTCAGTTTCGTTCGTGGATGCTCGAAAATTCATACGAAGACGGATGTTCAACTCCAGAGTCCATAAAGGCGCTTGCACATGTCTCTTGTACCTTCAGTTTCGTTCGTGGATGCGCGAAAATTCACACGAAGACGGATCTTCAACTCCAGAGTCCATAAAGGTGCTTGCAAATGTCTCTTGTACCTTCAGTTTCGTTCGTGGATGCTCGAAAATTCGTACGAAGACGGATCTTCAACTCCACAGTCCATAAAATCGCTTGCAAATGTTTGTGTTAGCCTCAGTTTCGATCGTGGATGCGCGAAAATTCATACGAAGACGGATCTTCAACTCCAGAGTCCATGAAGGCGCTTGCAAATGTCTCTTGTACCTTCAGTTTCGTTCGTGGATGCTCGAAAATTCGTACGAAGACGGATCTTCAACTCCAGAGTCCATAAAATCGCTTGCAAGTGTTTGTGTTAGCCTCAGTTTCGATCGTGGATGCGCGAAAATTCATACGAAGACGGATCTTCAACTCCAGAGTCTATAAAGGCGCTTGCAAATGTCTCTTGTACCTTCAGTTTCGTTCGTGGAAGCTCGAAAATTCATACGAAGACGGATCTTTGACTCCAGAGTCCATAAAGGTGCTTGCAAATGTCTGTTGTACCTTCAGTTTCGTTCGTGGATGCTCGAAAATTCATACGAAGACGGATCTTCAACTCCAGAGTCCATAAAGGCGCTTGCAAATGTCTCTTGTACCTTCAGTTTCGTTCGTGGATGCTCGAAAATTCGTACGAAGACGGATCTTCAACTCCAGAGTCCATAAAATCGCTTGCAAATGTTTGTGTTAGCCTCAGTTTCGATCGTGGATGCGCGAAAATTCATACGAAGACGGATCTTCAACTCCAGAGTCCATAAAGGCGCTTGGAAATGTCTCTTGTACCTTCAGTTTCGATCGTGAATGCGCGAAAATTCATACGAAGACGGATCTTCAACTCCAGAGTCCGTAAAGGCGCTTGCAAATGTCTCTTGTACCTTCAGTTTCGTTCGTGGAAGCTCGAAAATTCATACGAAGACGGATCTTTGACTCCAGAGTCCATAAAGATGCTTGCAAATGTCTCTTGTACCTTCAGTTTCGTTCGTGGATGCGCGAAAATTCACACGAAGACGGATCTTCAACTCCAGAGTCCATAAAGGCGCTTGCAAATGTCTCTTGTACCTTCAGTTTCGTTCGTGGATGCTCGAAAATTCGTACGAAGACGGATCTTCAACTCCAGAGTCCATAAAGGCGCTTGCAAATGTCTCTTGTACCTTCAGTTTCGTTCGTGGAAGCTTGAAAATTCATACGAAGACGGATCTTTGACTCCAGAGTCCATAAAGGTGCTTGCAAATGTCTCTTGTACCTTCAGTTTCGTTCGTGGATGCTCGAAAATTCGTACGAAGACGGATCTTCAACTCCAGAGTCCATAAAGGCGCTTGCAAATGTCTCTTGTACCTTCAGTTTCGGTCGTGGAAGCTCAAAAATTCATACGAAGACGGATCTTCAACTCCAGAGTCCATAAAGGCGCTTGCAAATGTCTCTCGTACCTTCAGTTTCGTTCGTGGATGCTCGAAAATTCATACGAAGACGGATCTTCAACTCCAGAGTCCATAAAGGCTTTTGCACATGTCTCTTGTACCTTCGTTTCGTTCGTGGATGCGAGAAAATTCACACGAAGACGGATCTTCAACTCCAGAGTCCATAAAGGTGCTTGCAAATGTCTCTTGTACCTTCAGTTTCGATCGTGGATGCGCGAAAATTCGTACGAAGACGGATCTTCAACTCCAGAGTCCATAAAGGCGCTTGCAAATGTCTCTTGTACCTTCAGTTTCGTTCGTGGAAGCTCGAAAATTCATACGAAGACGGATCTTTGACTCCAGAGTCCATGAAGTTGCTTGCAAATGTGTCTTGTACCTTCAGTTTCGTTCGTGGATGCTCGAAAATTCGTACGAAGACGGATCTTCAACTCCAGAGTCCATAAAGGCGCTTGCAAATGTCTCTTGTACCTTCAGTTTCGTTCGTGGAAGCTCAAAAATTCATACGAAGACGGATCTTCAACTCCAGAGTCCATAATGGCGCTTGCAAATGTCTCTTGTACCTTCAGTTTCGTTCGTGGATGCTCGAAAATTCATACGAAGACGGATGTTCAACTCCAGAGTCCATAAAGGCGCTTGCACATGTCTCTTGTACCTTCAGTTTCGTTCGTGGATGCGCGAAAATTCACACGAAGACGGATCTTCAACTCCAGAGTCCATAAAGGTGCTTGCAAATGTCTCTTGTACCTTCAGTTTCGTTCGTGGATGCTCGAAAATTCGTACGAAGACGGATCTTCAACTCCAGAGTCCATAAAATCGCTTGCAAATGTTTGTGTTAGCCTCAGTTTCGATCGTGGATGCGCGAAAATTCATACGAAGACGGATCTTCAACTCCAGAGTCCATAAAGGCGCTTGCAAATGTCTCTTGTACCTTCAGTTCCGTTCGTGGAAGCTCGAAAATTCATACGAAGACGGATCTTTGACTCCAGAGTCCATAAAGGTGCTTGCAAATGTCTGTTGTACCTTCAGTTTCGTTCGTGGATGCTCGAAAATTCATACGAAGACGGATCTTCAACTCCAGAGTCCATAAAGGCGCTTGCAAATGTCTCTTGTACCTTCAGTTTCGTTCGTGGATGCTCGAAAATTCGTACGAAGACGGATCTTCAACTCCAGAGTCCATAAAATCGCTTGCAAATGTTTGTGGTAGCCTCAGTTTCGATCGTGGATGCGCGAAAATTCATACGAAGACGGATCTTCAACTCCAGAGTCCATAATGGCGCTTGCAAATGTCTCTTGTACCTTCAGTTTCGTTCGTGGATGCTCGAAAATTCGTACGAAGACGGATCTTCAACTCCAGAGTCCATAAAATCGCTTGCAAATGTTTGTGTTAGCCTCAGTTTCGATCGTGGATGCGCGAAAATTCATACGAAGACGGATCTTCAACTCCAGAGTCCATAAAGGCGCTTCCGAATGTCTCTTGTACCTTCAGTTTCGTTCGTGGAAGCTCGAAAATTCATACGAAGACGGATCTTCAACTCCAGAGTCCATAAAGGCGCTTGCAAATGTCTCTTGTACCTTCAGTTTCGTTCGTGGATGCTCGAAAATTCGTACGAAGACGGATCTTCAACTCCAGAGTCCATAAAATCGCTTGCAAATGTTTGTGTTAGCCTCAGTTTCGTTCGTGGATGCTCGAAAATTCATACGAAGACGGATCTTCAACTCCAGAGTCCATAAAGGCTCTTGCACATGTCTCTTGTACCTTCGTTTCGTTCGTGGATGCGAGAAAATTCACACGAAGACGGATCTTCAACTCCAGAGTCCATAAAGGTGCTTGCAAATGTCTCTTGTACCTTCAGTTTCGATCGTGGATGCGCGAAAATTCGTACGAAGACGGATCTTCAACTCCAGAGTCCATAAAGGCGCTTGCAAATGTCTCTTGTACCTTCAGTTTCGTTCGTGGATGCTCGAAAATTCGTACGAAGACGGATCTTCAACTCCAGAGTCCATAAAATCGCTTGCAAATGTTTGTGTTAGCCTCAGTTTCGATCGTGGATGCGCGAAAATTCATACGAAGACGGATCTTCAACTCCAGAGTCCATAAAGGCGCTTGCAAATGTCTCTTGTACCTTCAGTTTCGTTCGTGGAAGCTCGAAAATTCATACGAAGACGGATCTTTGACTCCAGAGTCCATAAAGGTGCTTGCAAATGTCTGTTGTACCTTCAGTTTCGTTCGTGGATGCTCGAAAATTCATACGAAGACGGATCTTCAACTCCAGAGTCCATAAAGGCGCTTGCAAATGTCTCTTGTACCTTCAGTTTCGTTCGTGGATGCTCGAAAATTCGTACGAAGACGGATCTTCAACTCCAGAGTCCATAAAATCGCTTGCAAATGTTTGTGTTAGCCTCAGTTTCGATCGTGGATGCGCGAAAATTCATACGAAGACGGATCTTCAACTCCAGAGTCCATAATGGCGCTTGCAAATGTCTCTTGTACCTTCAGTTTCGTTCGTGGATGCTCGAAAATTCGTACGAAGACGGATCTTCAACTCCAGAGTCCATAAAATCGCTTGCAAATGTTTGTGTTAGCCTCAGTTTCGATCGTGGATGCGCGAAAATTCATACGAAGACGGATCTTCAACTCCAGAGTCCATAAAGGCGCTTCCGAATGTCTCTTGTACCTTCAGTTTCGTTCGTGGAAGCTCGAAAATTCATACGAAGACGGATCTTTAACTCCAGAGTCCATAAAGGCGCTTGCAAATGTCTCTTGTACCTTCAGTTTCGTTCGTGGATGCTCGAAAATTCGTACGAAGACGGATCTCCAACTCCACAGTCCATAAAATCGCTTGCAAATGTTTCTGTTAGCCTCAGTTTCGATCGTGGATGCGCGAAAATTCATTCGAAGACGGATCTTCAACTCCAGAGTCCATAAAGGCGCTTGCACATGTCTCTTGTACCTTCAGTTTCGTTCGTGGATGCTCAAAAATTCGTACGAAGACGGATCTCCAACTCCAGAGTCCATAAAGGCGCTTGCAAATGTCTCTTGTACCTTCAGTTTCGTTCGTGGATGCTCGAAAATTCATACGAAGACGGATCTTCAACTCCAGAGTCCATAAAGGCGCTTGCAAATGTCTCTAGTACCTTCAGTTTCGTTCGTGGATGCTCGAAAATTCGTACGAAGACGGATCTTCTACTCCACAGTCCATAAAATCGCTTGCAAATGTTTGTGTTAGCCTCAGTTTCGATCGTGGATGCGCGAAAATTCATACGAAGACGGATCTTCAACTCCAGAGTCCATAAAGGCGCTTGCAAATGTCTCTTGTACCTTCAGTTTCGTTCGTGGATGCTCGAAAATTCGTACGAAGACGGATCTTCAACTCCAGAGTCCATA
The DNA here is from genome assembly GCA_963170745.1 of Phymatocera aterrima. Classification (NCBI taxonomy): domain Eukaryota; kingdom Metazoa; phylum Arthropoda; class Insecta; order Hymenoptera; family Tenthredinidae; genus Phymatocera; species Phymatocera aterrima. The sequence continues at coordinate 143,434 of CAUJGY010000133.1, read as the reverse complement.
AAATCGCTTGCAAATGTTTGTGTTAGCCTCAGTTTCGATCGTGGATGCGCGAAAATTTATACGAAGACGGATCTTCAACTCCAGAGTCCATAAAGGCGCTTGCAAATGTCTCTTGTACCTTCAGTTTCGTTCGTGGATGCTCGAAAATTCATACGAAGACGGATCTTCAACTCCAGAGTCCATAAAGGCGCTTGCAAATGTCTCTTGTACCTTCAGTTTCGTTCGTGAATGCTCGAAAATTCGTACGAAGACGGATCTTCAACTCCAGAGTCCATAAAGGCGCTTGCAAATGTCTCTTGTACCTTCAGTTTCGTTCGTGGATGCTCGAAAATTCATACGAAGACGGATCTTCAACTCCAGAGTCCATAAAGGCGCTTGCAAATGTTTGTGTTAGCCTCAGTTTCGATCGTGGATGCGCGAAAATTCATACGAAGACGGATCTTCAACTCCAGAGTCCATAAAGGCGCTTGGAAATGTCTCTTGTACCTTCAGTTTCGATCGTGAATGCGCGAAAATTCATACGAAGACGGATCTTCAACTCCAGAGTCCGTAAAGGCGATTGCAAATGTCTCTTGTACCTTCAGTTTCGTTCGTGGAAGCTCGAAAATTCATACGAAGACGGATCTTTGACTCCAGAGTCCATAAAGATGCTTGCAAATTTCTTTTGTACCTTCAGTTTCGTTCGTGGATGCTCGAAAATTCATACGAAGACGGATCTTCAACTCCAGAGTCCATAAAGGCGCTTGCAAATGTCTCTTGTACCTTCAGTTTCGTTCGTGGAAGCTCGAAAATTCATACGAAGACGGATCTTCAACTCCAGAGTCCATAAAGGCGCTTGCAAATGTCTCTTGTACCTTCAGTTTCGTTCGTGGATGCGCGAAAATTCACACGAAGACGGATCTTCAACTCCAGAGTCCATAAAGGCGCTTGCAAATGTCTCTTGTACCTTCAGTTTCGTTCGTGGATGCTCGAAAATTCGTACGAAGACGGATCTTCAACTCCAGAGTTCATAAAGGCGCTTGCAAATGTCTCTTGTACCTTCAGTTTCGTTCGTGGAAGCTCGAAAATTCATACGAAGACGGATCTTCAACTCCAGAGTCCATAAAGGCGCTTGCAAATGTCTCTTGTACCTTCAGTTTCGTTCGTGGATGCGCGAAAATTCACACGAAGACGGATCTTCAACTCCAGAGTCCATAAAGGCGCTTGCAAATGTCTCTTGTACCTTCAGTTTCGTTCGTGGATGCTCGAAAATTCGTACGAAGACGGATCTTCAACTCCAGAGTCCATAAAGGCGCTTGCAAATGTCTCTTGTACCTTCAGTTTCGTTCGTGGATGCTCGAAAATTCATACGAAGACGGATCTTCAACTCCAGAGTCCATAAAGGTGCTTGCAAATGTCTCTTGTACCTTCAGTTTCATTCGTGGATGCTCGAAAATTCATACGAAGACGGATCTTCAACTCCAGAGTCCATAAAGGTGCTTGCAAATGTCTCTTGTACCTTCAGTTTCATTCGTGGATGCTCGAAAATTCATACGAAGACGGATCTTCAACTCCAGAGTCCATAAAGGTGCTTGCAAATGTCTCATGTACCTTCAGTTTCATTCGTGGATGCTCGAAAATTCATACGAAGACGGATCTTCAACTCCAGAGTCCATGAAGGCGCTTGCAAATGTCTCTTGTACCTTCAGTTTCGTTCGTGGATGCTCGAAAATTCATACGAAGACGGATCTTCAACTCCAGAGTCCATAAAGGTGCATGCAAATGTCTCATGTACCTTCAGTTTCATTCGTGGATGCTCGAAAATTCATACGAAGACGGATCTTCAACTCCAGAGTCCATAAAGGCGCTTGCAAATGTCTCTTGTACCTTCAGTTCCGTTCGTGGATGCGCGAAAATTCACACGAAGACGGATCTTCAACTCCAGAGTCCATAAAGGCGCTTGCAAATGTCTCTTGTACCTTCAGTTTCGTTCGTGGATGCTCGAAAATTCGTACGAAGACGGATCTTCAACTCCAGAGTCCATAAAGGCGCTTGCAAATGTCTCTTGTACCTTCAGTTTCGTTCGTGGATGCTCGAAAATTCATACGAAGACGGATCTTCAACTCCAGAGTCCATAAAGGTGCTTGCAAATGTCTCTTGTACCTTCAGTTTCATTCGTGGATGCTCGAAAATTCATACGAAGACGGATCTTCAACTCCAGAGTCCATAAAGGTGCTTGCAAATGTCTCTTGTACCTTCAGTTTCATTCGTGGATGCTCGAAAATTCATACGAAGACGGATCTTCAACTCCAGAGTCCATAAAGGTGCTTGCAAATGTCTCATGTACCTTCAGTTTCATTCGTGGATGCTCGAAAATTCATACGAAGACGGATCTTCAACTCCAGAGTCCATAAAGGCGCTTGCAAATGTCTCTTGTACCTTCAGTTTCGTTCGTGGATGCTCGAAAATTCGTACGAAGACGGATCTTCAACTCCAGAGTCCATGAAATCGCTTGCGAATGTTTGTGTTACCCTCAGTTTCGATCGTGGATGCGCGAAAATTCATACGAAGACGGATCTTCAACTCCAGAGTCCATAAAGGCGCTTGCAAATGTCTCTTGTACCTTCAGTTTCGTTCGTGGATGCTCGAAAATTCATACGAAGACGGATCTTCAACTCCAGAGTCCATAAAGGCGCTTCCAAATGTCTCTTGTACCTTCAGTTTCGTTCGTGGATGCTCGAAAATTCATACGAAGACGGATCTTCAACTCCAGAGTCCATAAAATCGCTTGCAAATGTTTGTGTTAGCCTCAGTTTCGATCGTGAATGCGCGAAAATTCATACGAAGACGGATCTTCAACTCCAGAGTCCATAAAGGCGCTTCCAAATGTCTCTTGTACCTTCAGCTTCGTTCGTGGATGCTCGAAAATTCATACGAAGACGGATCTTCAACTCCAGAGTCCATAGAGGCGCTTGCAAATGTCTCTTGTACCTTCAGTTTCGTTCGTGGATGCTCGAAAATTCATACGAAGACGGATCTTCAACTCCAGAGTCCATAAAGGTGCTTGCAAATGTCTCTTGTACCTTCAGTTTCATTCGTGGATGCTCGAAAATTCATACGAAGACGGATCTTCAACTCCAGAGTCCACAAGGGCGCTTGCAAATGTCTCTTGTACCTTCAGTTTCATTCGTGGATGCTCGAAAATTCATACGAAGACGGATCTCCAACTCCAGAGTCCATGAAGGCGCTTGCAAATGTCTCTTGTACCTTCAGTTTCGTTCGTGGATGCTCGAAAATTCATACGAAGACGGATCTTCAACTCCAGAGTCCATAAAGGCGCTTCCAAATGTCTCTCGTACCTTCAGTTTCGTTCGTGGAAGCTCGAAAATTCATACGAAGACGGATCTTTGACTCCAGAGTCCATAAAGGTGCTTGCACATTTCTTTTGTACCTTCAGTTTCGTTCGTGGATGCTCGAAAATTCATACGAAGACGGATCTTCAACTCCAGAGTCCATAAAGGCGCTTGCAAATGTCTCTTGTACCTTCAGTTTCGTTCGTGGATGCTCGAAAATTCGTACGAAGACGGATCTTCAACTCCAGAGTCCATAAAGGCGCTTGCAAATGTCTCTTGTACCTTCAGTTTCGTTCGTGGATGCGCGAAAATTCACACGAAGACGGATCTTCAACTCCAGAGTCCATAAAGGCGCTTCCGAATGTCTCTTGTACCTTCAGTTTCGTTCGTGGATGCTCGAAAATTCATACGAAGACGGATCTTCAACTCCAGAGTCCATAAAGGCGCTTGCAAATGTCTCTTGTACCTTCAGTTTCGTCCGTGGATGCTCGAAAATTCGTACGAAGACGGATCTTCAACTCCACAGTCCATGAAATCGCTTGCAAATGTTTGTGTTAGCCTCAGTTTCGATCGTGGATGCGCGAAAATTCATACGAAGACGGATCTTCAACTCCAGAGTCCATAAAGGCGCTTGCAAATGTCTCTTGTACCTTCAGTTTCGTTCGTGGATGCTCGAAAATTCGTACGAAGACGGATCTTCAACTCCAGAGTCCATAAAGGCGCTTGCAAATGTCTCTTGTACCTTCAGTTTCGTTCGTGGATGCTCGAAAATTCGTACGAAGACGGATCTTCAACTCCAGAGTCCATAAAGGCGCTTGCAAATGTCTCTTGTACCTTCAGTTTCGTTCGTGGAAGCTCGAAAATTCATACGAAGACGGATCTTTGACTCCAGAGTCCATAAAGGTGCTTGCAAATGTCTCGTGTACCTTCAGTTTCGTTCGTGGATGCTCGAAAATTCGTACGAAGACGGATCTTCAACTCCAGAGTCCATAAAGGCGCTTGCAAATGTCTCTTGTACCTTCAGTTTCGTTCGTGGAAGCTCAAAAATTCATACGAAGACGGATCTTCAACTCCAGAGTCCATAATGGCGCTTGCAAATGTCTCTTGTACCTTCAGTTTCGTTCGTGGATGCTCGAAAATTCATACGAAGACGGATCTTCAACTCCAGAGTCCATAAAGGCGCTTGCACATGTCTCTTGTACCTTCAGTTTCGTTCGTGGATGCGCGAAAATTCACACGAAGACGGATCTTCAACTCCAGAGTCCATAAAGGTGCTTGCAAATGTCTCTTGTACCTTCAGTTTCGGTCGTGGATGCTCGAAAATTCGCACGAAGACGGATCTTCAACTCCACAGTCCATAAAATCGCTTGCAAATGTTTGTGTTAGCCTCAGTTTCGATCGTGGATGCGCGAAAATTCATACGAAGACGGATCTTCAACTCCAGAGTCCATAAAGGCGCTTGCAAATGTCTCTTGTACCTTCAGTTTCGTTCGTGGATGCTCGAAAATTCGTACGAAGACGGATCTTCAACTCCAGAGTCCATAAAATCGCTTGCAAATGTTTGTGTTAGCCTCAGTTTCGATCGTGGATGCGCGAAAATTCATACGAAGACGGATCTTCAACTCCAGAGTCCATAAAGGCGCTTGCAAATGTCTCTTGTACCTTCAGTTTCGTTCGTGGAAGCTCGAAAATTCATACGAAGACGGATCTTTGACTCCAGAGTCCATGAAGGTGCTTGCAAATGTCTGTTGTACCTTCAGTTTCGTTCGTGGATGCTCGAAAATTCATACGAAGACGGATCTTCAACTCCAGAGTCCATAAAGGCGCTTGCAAATGTCTCTTGTACCTTCAGTTTCGTTCGTGGATGCTCGAAAATTCGTACGAAGACGGATCTTCAACTCCAGAGTCCATAAAATCGCTTGCAAATGTTTGTGTTAGCCTCAGTTTCGATCGTGGATGCGCGAAAATTCATACGAAGACGGATCTTCAACTCCAGAGTCCATGAGGGCGCCTGCAAATGTCTCTTGTACCTTCAGTTTCGTTCGTGGATGCTCGAAAATTCATACGAAGACGGATCTTCAACTCCAGAGTCCATAAAGGCGCTTGCAAATGTCTCTTGTACCTTCAGTTTCGTTCGTGGATGCGCGAAAATTCACACGAAGACGGATCTTCAACTCCAGAGTCCATAAAGGCGCTTGCAAATGTCTCTTGTACCTTCAGTTTCGATCGTGGATGCGCGAAAATTCATACGAAGACGGATCTTCAACTCCAGAGTCCATAAAGGCGCATGCAAATGTCTCTTGTACCTTCAGTTTCGTTCGTGGATGCTCGAAAATTCATACGAAGACGGATCTTCAACTCCAGAGTCCATAAAGGCGCTTGCAAATGTCTCTTGTACCTTCAGTTTCGTTCGTCGATGCTCGAAAATTCGTACGAAGACGGATCTTCAACTCCAGAGTCCATAAAGGCGCTTGCAAATGTCTCTTGTACCTTCAGTTTCGTTCGTGGATGCTCGAAAATTCATACGAAGACGGATCTTCAACTCCAGAGTCCATAAAGGCGCTTGCAAATGTTTGTGTTAGCCTCAGTTTCGATCGTGGATGCGCGAAAATTCATACGAAGACGGATCTTCAACTCCAGAGTCCATAAAGGCGCTTGGAAATGTCTCTTGTACCTTCAGTTTCGATCGTGAATGCGCGAAAATTCATACGAAGACGGATCTTCAACTCCAGAGTCCGTAAAGGCGCTTGCAATTGTCTCTTGTACCTTCAGTTTCGTTGCTGGAAGCTCGAAAATTCATACGAAGACGGATCTTTGACTCCAGAGTCCATAAAGATGCTTGCAAATTTCTTTTGTACCTTCAGTTTCGTTCGTGGATGCTCGAAAATTCGTACGAAGACGGATCTTCAACTCCAGAGTCCATAAAGGCGCTTGCAAATGTCTCTTGTACCTTCAGTTTCGTTCGTGGAAGCTCGAAAATTCATACGAAGACGGATCTTCAACTCCAGAGTCCATAAAGGCGCTTGCAAATGTCTCTTGTACCTTCAGTTTCGTTCGTGGATGCGCGAAAATTCACACGAAGACGGATCTTCAACTCCAGAGTCCATAAAGGCGCTTGCAAATGTCTCTTGTACCTTCAGTTTCGTTCGTGGCTGCTCGAAAATTCGTACGAAGACGGATCTTCAACTCCAGAGTCCATAAAGGCGCTTGCAAATGTCTCTTGTACCTTCAGTTTCGTTCGTGGATGCGCGAAAATTCACACGAAGACGGATCTTCAACTCCAGAGTCCATAAAGGCGCTTGCAAATGTCTCTTGTACCTTCAGTTTCGATCGTGGATGCGCGAAAATTCATACGAAGACGGATCTTCAACTCCAGAGTCCATAAAGGCGCTTGCAAATGTCTCTTGTACCTTCAGTTTCGTTCGTGGATGCTCGAAAATTCATACGAAGACGGATCATCAACTCCAGAGTCCATAAAGGCGCTTGCAAATGTCTCTTGTACCTTCAGTTTCGATCGTGGATGCGCGAAAATTCATACGAAGACGGATCTTCAACTCCAGAGTCCATAAAGGCGCTTGGAAATGTCTCTTGTACCTTCAGTTTCGATCGTGAATGCGCGAAAATTCATACGAAGACGGATCTTCAACTCCAGAGTCCGTAAAGGCGCTTGCAAATGTCTCTTGTACCTTCAGTTTCGTTCGTGGAAGCTCGAAAATTCATACGAAGACGGATCTTTGACTCCAGAGGCCATAAAGATGCTTGCAAATTTCTTTTGTACCTTCAGTTTCGTTCGTGGATGCTCGAAAATTCATACGAAGACGGATCTTCAACTCCAGAGTCCATAAAGGCGCTTGCAAATGTCTCTTGTACCTTCAGTTTCGTTCGTGGATGCTCGAAAATTCGTACGAAGACGGATCTTCAACTCCAGAGTCCATAAAGGCGCTTGCAAATGTCTCTTGTACCTTCAGTTTCGTTCGTGGAAGCTCGAAAATTCATACGAAGACGGATCTTCAACTCCAGAGTCCATAAAGGCGCTTGCAAATGTCTCTCGTACCTTCAGATTCGTTCGTGGATGCGCGAAAATTCACACGAAGACGGATCTTCAACTCCAGAGTCCATAAAGGCGCTTGCAAATGTCTCTTGTACCTTCAGTTTCGTTCGTGGATGCTCGAAAATTCGTACGAAGACGGATCTTCAACTCCAGAGTCCATAAAGGCGCTTGCAAATGTCTCTTGTACCTTCAGTTTCGTTCGTGGAAGCTCGAAAATTCATACGAAGACGGATCTTCAACTCCAGAGTCCATAAAGGCGCTTGCAAATGTCTCTTGTACCTTCAGTTTCGTTCGTGGATGCGCGAAAATTCACACGAAGACGGATCTTCAACTCCAGAGTCCATAAAGGCGCTTGCAAATGTCTCTTGTACCTTCAGTTTCGTTCGTGGATGCTCGAAAATTCGTACGAAGACGGATCTTCAACTCCAGAGTCCATAAAGGCGCTTGCAAATGTCTCTTGTACCTTCAGTTTCGTTCGTGGATGCTCGAAAATTCATACGAAGACGGATCTTCAACTCCAGAGTCCATGAAGGCGCTTGCAAATGTCTCTTGTACCTTCAGTTTCGTTCGTGGAAGCTCGAAAATTCATACGAAGACGGATCTTCAACTCCAGAGTCCATAAAGGCGCTTGCAAATGTCTCTTGTACCTTCAGTTTCGTTCGTGGATGCTCGAAAATTCGTACGAAGACTGATCTTCAACTCCACAGTCCATAAAATCGCTTGCAAATGTTTGTGTTAGCCTCAGTTTCGATCGTGGATGCGCGAAAATTCATACGAAGACGGATCTTCAACTCCAGAGTCCATAAAGGCGCTTGCAAATGTCTCTTGTACCTTCAGTTTCGTTCGTGGATGCTCGAAAATTCGTACGAAGACGGATCTTCAACTCCAGAGTCCATAAAGGCGCTTGCAAATGTCTCTTGTACCTTCAGTTTCGTTCGTGGAAGCTCGAAAATTCATACGAAGACGGATCTTTGACTCCAGAGTCCATAAAGGTGCTTGCAAATGTCTCTTGTACCTTCAGTTTCGTTCGTGGATGCTCGAAAATTCGTACGAAGACGGATCTTCAACTCCAGAGTCCATAAAGGCGCTTGCAAATGTCTCTTGTACCTTCAGTTTCGTTCGTGGAAGCTCAAAAATTCATACGAAGACGGATCTTCAACTCCAGAGTCCATAAAGGCGCTTGCAAATGTCTCTTGTACCTTCAGTTTCGTTCGTGGATGCTCGAAAATTCATACGAAGACGGATCTTCAACTCCAGAGTCCATAAAGGCGCTTGCACATGTCTCTTGTACCTTCAGTTTCGTTCGTGGATGCGAGAAAATTCACACGAAGACGGATCTTCAACTCCAGAGTCCATAAAGGTGCTTGCAAATGTCTCTTGTACCTTCAGTTTCGTTCGTGGATGCTCGAAAATTCGTACGAAGACGGATCTTCAACTCCACAGTTCATAAAATCGCTTGCAAATGTTTGTGTTAGCCTCAGTTTCGATCGTGGATGCGCGAAAATTCATACGAAGACGGATCTTCAACTCCAGAGTCCATAAAGGCGCTTGCAAATGTCTCTTGTACCTTCAGTTTCGTTCGTGGAACCTCGAAAATTCATACGAAGACGGATCTTCAACTCCAGAGTCCATAAAGGCGCTTGCAAATGTCTCTTGTACCTTCAGTTTCGTTCGTGGATGCTCGAAAATTCATACGAAGACGGATCTTTGACTCCAGAGTCCATAAAGATGCTTGCAAATTTCTTTTGTACCTTCAGTTTCGTTCGTGGATGCTCGAAAATTCATACGAAGACGGATCTTCAACTCCAGAGTCCATAAAGGCGCTTGCAAATGTCTCTTGTACCTTCAGTTTCGTTCGTGGATGCTCGAAAATTCGTACGAAGACGGATCTTCAACTCCAGAGTCCATAAAGGCGCTTGCAAATGTCTCTTGTACCTTCAGTTTCGTTCGTGGAAGCTCGAAAATTCATACGAAGACGGATCTTCAACTCCAGAGTCCATAAAGGCGCTTGCAAATGTCTCTTGTACCTTCAGTTTCGTTCGTGGATGCTCGAAAATTCATACGAAGACGGATCTTTGACTCCAGAGTCCATAAAGATGCTTGCAAATTTCTTTTGTACCTTCAGTTTCGTTCGTGGATGCTCGAAAATGCATACGAAGACGGATCTTCAACTCCAGAGTCCATAAAGGCGCTTGCAAATGTCTCTTGTACCTTCAGTTTCGTTCGTGGATGCTCGAAAATTCGTACGAAGACGGATCTTCAACTCCAGAGTCCATAAAGGCGCTTGCAAATGTCTCTTGTACCTTCAGTTTCGTTCGTGGAAGCTCGAAAATTCATACGAAGACGGATCTTCAACTCCAGAGTCCATAAAGGCGCTTGCAAATGTCTCTTGTACCTTCAGTTTCGTTCGTGGATGCTCGAAAATTCGTACGAAGACGGATCTTCAACTCCAGAGTCCATAAAGGCGCTTGCAAATGTCTCTTGTACCTTCAGTTCCGTTCGTGGAAGCTCGAAAATTCATATGAAGACGGATCTTCAACTCCAGAGTCCATAAAGGCGCTTGCAAATGTTTGTGTTAGCCTCAGTTTCGATCGTGGATGCGCGAAAATTCATACGAAGACGGATCTTCAACTCCAGAGTCCATAAAGGCGCTTGCAAATGTCTCTCGTACCTTCAGTTTCGTTCGTGGATGCGCGAAAATTCACACGAAGACGGATCTTCAACTCCAGAGTCCATAAAGGCGCTTGCAAATGTCTCTTGTACCTTCAGTTTCGTTCGTGGATGCTTGAAAATTCGTACGAAGACGGATCTTCAACTCCAGAGTCCATAAAGGCGCTTGCAAATGTCTCTTGTACCTTCAGTTTCGTTCGTGGAAGCTCGAAAATTCATACGAAGACGGATCTTCAACTCCAGAGTCCATGAAGGCGCTTGCAAATGTCTCTTGTACCTTCAGTTTCGTTCGTGGATGCGCGAAAATTCACACGAAGACGGATCTTCAACTCCAGAGTCCATAAAGGCGCTTGCAAATGTCTCTTGTACCTTCAGTTTCGTTCGTGGATGCTCGAAAATTCGTACGAAGACGGATCTTCAACTCCAGAGTCCATAAAGGCGCTTGCAAATGTCTCTTGTACCTTCAGTTTCGTTCGTGGATGCTCGAAAATTCATACGAAGACGGATCTTCAACTCCAGAGTCCATGAAGGCGCTTGCAAATGTCTCTTGTACCTTCAGTTTCGTTCGTGGAAGCTCGAAAATTCATACGAAGACGGATCTTCAACTCCAGAGTCCATAAAGGCGCTTGCAAATGTCTCTTGTACCTTCAGTTTCGTTCGTGGATGCTCGAAAATTCGTACGAAGACTGATCTTCAACTCCACAGTCCATAAAATCGCTTGCAAATGTTTGTGTTAGCCTCAGTTTCGATCGTGGATGCGCGAAAATTCATACGAAGACGGATCTTCAACTCCAGAGTCCATAAAGGCGCTTGCAAATGTCTCTTGTACCTTCAGTTTCGTTCGTGGATGCTCGAAAATTCGTACGAAGACGGATCTTCAACTCCAGAGTCCATAAAGGCGCTCGCAAATGTCTCTTGTACCTTCAGTTTCGTTCGTGGAAGCTCGAAAATTCATACGAAGACGGATCTTTGACTCCAGAGTCCATAAAGGTGCTTGCAAATGTCTCTTGTACCTTCAGTTTCGTTCGTGGATGCTCGAAAATTCGTACGAAGACGGATCTTCAACTCCAGAGTCCATAAAGGCGCTTGCAAATGTCTCTTGTACCTTCAGTTTCGTTCGTGGAAGCTCAAAAATTCATACGAAGACGGATCTTCAACTCCAGAGTCCATGAAGGCGCTTGCAAATGTCTCTTGTACCTTCAGTTTCGTTCGTGGATGCTCGAAAATTCATACGAAGACGGATCTTCAACTCCAGAGTCCATAAAGGCGCTTGCACATGTCTCTTGTACCTTCAGTTTCGTTCGTGGATGCGAGAAAATTCACACGAAGACGGATCTTCAACTCCAGAGTCCATAAAGGTGCTTGCAAATGTCTCGTGTACCTTCAGTTTCGTTCGTGGATGCTCGAAAATTCGTACGAAGACGGATCTTCAACTCCACAGTTCATAAAATCGCTTGCAAATGTTTGTGTTAGCCTCAGTTTCGATCGTGGATGCGCGAAAATTCATACGAAGACGGATCTTCAACTCCAGAGTCCATAAAGGCGCTTGCAAATGTCTCTTGTACCTCCAGTTTCGTTCGTGGATGCTCGAAAATTCGTACGAAGACGGATCTTCAACTCCAGAGTCCATAAAATCGCTTGCAAATGTTTGTGTTAGCCTCAGTTTCGATCGTGGATGCGCGAAAATTCATACGAAGACGGATCTTCAACTCCAGAGTCCATAAAGGCGCTTGCAAATGTCTCTTGTACCTTCAGTTTCGTTCGTGGAAGCTCGAAAATTCATACGAAGACGGATCTTTGACTCCAGAGTCCATAAAGGTGCTTGCAAATGTCTGTTGTACCTTCAGTTTCGTTCGTGGATGCTCGAAAATTCATACGAAGACGGATCTTCAACTCCAGAGTCCATAAAGGCGCTTGCAAATGTCTCTTGTACCTTCAGTTTCGTTCGTGGATGCTCGAAAATTCGTACGAAGACGGATCTTCAACTCCAGAGTCCATAAAATCGCTTGCAAATGTTTGTGTTAGCCTCAGTTTCGATCGTGGATGCGCGAAAATTCATACGAAGACGGATCTTCAACTCCAGAGTCCATGAAGGCGCCTGCAAATGTCTCTTGTACCTTCAGTTTCGTTCGTGGATGCTCGAAAATTCGTACGAAGACGGATCTTCAACTCCACAGTTCATAAAATCGCTTGCAAATGTTTGTGTTAGCCTCAGTTTCGATCGTGGATGCGCGAAAATTCATACGAAGACGGATCTTCAACTCCAGAGTCCATAAAGGCGCTTGCAAATGTCTCTTGTACCTTCAGTTTCGTTCGTGGATGCTCGAAAATTCGTACGAAGACGGATCTTCAACTCCAGAGGCCATAAAGGCGCTTGGAAATGTCTCTTGTACCTTCAGTTTCGATCGTGAATGGGCGAAAATTCATACGAAGACGGATCTTCAACTCCAGAGTCCATAAAGGCGCTTGCAAATGTCTCTTGTACCTCCAGTTTCGTTCGTGGATGCTCGAAAATTCGTACGAAGACGGATCTTCAACTCCAGAGTCCATAAAGGCGCTTGCAAATGTCTCTTGTACCTTCAGTTTCGTTCGTGGAAGCTCGAAAATTCATACGAAGACGGATCTTCAACTCCAGAGTCCATAAAGGCGCTTGCAAATGTCTCTTGTACCTTCAGTTTCGTTCGTGGATGCTCGAGAATTCATACGAAGACGGATCTTCAACTCCGGAGTCCATAAAGGCGCTTGCAAATGTCTCTTGTACCTTCAGTTTCGTTCGTGGATGCGCGAAAATTCACACGAAGACGGATCTTCAACTCCAGAGTCCATAAAGGCGCTTCCGAATGTCTCTTGTACCTTTAGTTTCGTTCGTGGATGCTCGAAAATTCATACGAAGACGGATCTTCAACTCCAGAGTCCATAAAGGCGCTTGCAAATGTCTATTGTACCTTCAGTTTCGTTCGTGGATGCTCGAAAATTCGTACGAAGACGGATCTTCAACTCCACAGTCCATAAAATCGCTTGCAAATGTTTGTGTTAGCCTCAGTTTCGATCGTGGATGCGCGAAAATTCATACGAAGACGGATCTTCAACTCCAGAGTCCATAAAGGCGCTTGCAAATGTCTCTTGTACCTTCAGTTTCGTTCGTGGATGCTTGAAAATTCGTACGAAGACGGATCTTCAACTCCAGAGTCCATAAAGGCGCTTGCAAATGTCTCTTGTACCTTCAGTTTCGTTCGTGGAAGCTCAAAAATTCATACGAAGACGGATCTTCAACTCCAGAGTCCATAAAGGCGCTTGCGAATGTCTCTTGTACCTTCAGTTTCGTTCGTGGATGCGCGAAAATTCACACGAAGACGGATCTTCAACTCCAGAGTCCATAAAGGCGCTTCCGAATGTCTCTTGTACCTTCAGTTTCGTTCGTGGATGCTCAAAAATTCGTACGAAGACGGATCTCCAACTCCAGAGTCCATGAAGGCGCTTGCAAATGTCTCTTGTACCTTCAGTTTCGTTCGTGGATGCTCGAAAATTCATACGAAGACGGATCTTCAACTCCAGAGTCCATAAAGGCGCTTGCAAATGTCTCTTGTACCTTCAGTTTCGTTCGTGGATGCTCGAAAATTCGTACGAAGACGGATCTTCAACTCCAGAGTCCATAAAATCGCTTGCAAATGTTTGTGTTAGCCTCAGTTCCGATCGTGGATGCGCGAAAATTCATACGAAGACGGATCTTCAACTCCAGAGTCCATAAAGGCGCTTGCAAATGTCTCTTGTACCTTCAGTTTCGTTCGTGGATGCTCGAAAATTCGTACGAAGACGGATCTTCAACTCCAGAGTCCATAAAATCGCTTGCGAATGTTTGTGTTACCCTCAGTTTCGATCGTGGATGCGCGAAAATTCATACGAAGACGGATCTTCAACTCCAGAGTCCATAAAGGCGCTTGCAAATGTCTCTTGTACCTTCAGTTTCGTTCGTGGATGCTCGAAAATTCATACGAAGACGGATCTTCAACTCCAGAGTCCATAAAGGCGCTTCCAAATGTCTCTTGTACCTTCAGTTTCGTTCGTGGATGCTCGAAAATTCATACGAAGACGGATCTTCAACTCCAGAGTCCATAAAATCGCTTGCAAATGTTTGTGTTAGCCTCAGTTTCGATCGTGAATGCGCGAAAATTCATACGAAGACGGATCTTCAACTCCAGAGTCCATAAAGGCGCTTCCAAATGTCTCTTGTACCTTCAGCTTCGTTCGTGGATGCTCGAAAATTCATACGAAGACGGATCTTCAACTCCAGAGTCCATAGAGGCGCTTGCAAATGTCTCTTGTACCTTCAGTTTCGTTCGTGGATGCTCGAAAATTCATACGAAGACGGATCTTCAACTCCAGAGTCCATAAAGGTGCTTGCAAATGTCTCTTGTACCTTCAGTTTCATTCGTGGATGCTCGAAAATTCATACGAAGACGGATCTTCAACTCCAGAGTCCACAAAGGCGCTTGCAAATGTCTCTTGTACCTTCAGTTTCATTCGTGGATGCTCGAAAATTCATACGAAGACGGATCTCCAACTCCAGAGTCCATGAAGGCGCTTGCAAATGTCTCTTGTACCTTCAGTTTCGTTCGTGGATGCTCGAAAATTCATACGAAGACGGATCTTCAACTCCAGAGTCCATAAAGGCGCTTCCAAATGTCTCTTGTACCTTCAGTTTCATTCGTGGATGCTCGAAAATTCATACGAAGACGGATCTTCAACTCCAGAGTCCACAAAGGCGCTTGCAAATGTCTCTTGTACCTTCAGTTTCATTCGTGGATGCTCGAAAATTCATACGAAGACGGATCTTCAACTCCACAGTCCATAAAATCGCTTGCAAATGTTTGTGTTAGCCTCAGTTTCGATCGTGGATGCGCGAAAATTCATACGAAGACGGATCGTCAACTCCAGAGTCCATAAAGGCGCTTGGAAATGTCTCTTGTACCTTCAGTTTCGGTCGTGGATGCTCGAAAATTCGTACGAAGACGGATCTTCAACTCCAGAGTCCATAAAATCGCTTGCAAATGTTTGTGTTAGCCTCAGTTTCGATCGTGAATGCGCGAAAATTCATACGAAGACGGATCTTCAACTCCAGAGTCCATAAAGGCGCTTGCAAATGTCTCTCGTACCTTCAGTTTCGTTCGTGGAAGCTCGAAAATTCATACGAAGACGGATCTTTGACTCCAGAGTCCATAAAGGTGCTTGCACATTTCATTTGTACCTTCAGTTTCGTTCGTGGATGCTCGAAAATTCATACGAAGACGGATCTTCAACTCCAGAGTCCATAAAGGCGCTTGCAAATGTCTCTTGTACCTTCAGTTTCGTTCGTGGATGCCCGAAAATTCGTACGAAGACGGATCTTCAACTCCAGAGTCCATAAAGGCGCTTGCAAATGTCTCTTGTACCTTCAGTTTCGTTCGTGGATGCGCGAAAATTCACACGAAGACGGATCTTCAACTCCAGAGTCCATAAAGGCGCTTCCGAATGTCTCTTGTACCTTCAGTTTCGTTCGTGGATGCTCGAAAATTCATACGAAGACGGATCTTCAACTCCAGAGTCCATGAAGGCGCTTGCAAATGTCTCTTGTACCTTCAGTTTCGTTCGTGGATGCTCGAAAATTCGTACGAAGACGGATCTTCAACTCCACAGTCCATGAAATCGCTTGCAAATGTTTGTGTTAGCCTCAGTTTCGATCGTGGATGCGCGAAAATTCATACGAAGACGGATCTTCAACTCCAGAGTCCATAAAGGCGCTTGCAAATGTCTCTTGTACCTTCAGTTTCGTTCGTGGATGCTCGAAAATTCGTACGAAGACGGATCTTCAACTCCAGAGTCCATAAAGGCGCTTGCAAATGTCTCTTGTACCTTCAGGCTCGTTCGTGGAAGCTCGAAAATTCATACGAAGACGGATCTTTGACTCCAGAGTCCATAAAGGTGCTTGCAAATGTCTCTTGTACCTTCAGTTTCGTTCGTGGATGCTCGAAAATTCGTACGAAGACGGATCTTCAACTCCAGAGTCCATAAAGGCGCTTGCAAATGTCTCTTGTACCTTCAGTTTCGTTCGTGGAAGCTCAAAAATTCATACGAAGACGGATCTTCAACTCCAGAGTCCATAAAGGCGCTTCCAAATGTCTCTTGTACCTTCAGTTTCATTCGTGGATGCTCGAAAATTCATACGAAGACGGATCTTCAACTCCAGAGTCCACAAAGGCGCTTGCAAATGTCTCTTGTACCTTCAGTTTCATTCGTGGATGCTCGAAAATTCATACGAAGACGGATCTTCAACTCCACAGTCCATAAAATCGCTTGCAAATGTTTGTGTTAGCCTCAGTTTCGATCGTGGATGCGCGAAAATTCATACGAAGACGGATCGTCAACTCCAGAGTCCATAAAGGCGCTTGGAAATGTCTCTTGTACCTTCAGTTTCGGTCGTGGATGCTCGAAAATTCGTACGAAGACGGATCTTCAACTCCAGAGTCCATAAAATCGCTTCCGAATGTCTCTTGTACCTTCAGTTTCGTTCGTGGATGCTCGAAAATTCATACGAAGACGGATCTTCAACTCCAGAGTCCATGAAGGCGCTTGCAAATGTCTCTTGTACCTTCAGTTTCGTTCGTGGATGCTCGAAAATTCGTACGAAGACGGATCTTCAACTCCACAGTCCATGAAATCGCTTGCAAATGTTTGTGTTAGCCTCAGTTTCGATCGTGGATGCGCGAAAATTCATACGAAGACGGATCTTCAACTCCAGAGTCCATAAAGGCGCTTGCAAATGTCTCTTGTACCTTCAGTTTCGTTCGTGGATGCTCGAAAATTCGTACGAAGACGGATCTTCAACTCCAGAGTCCATAAAGGCGCTTGCAAATGTCTCTTGTACCTTCAGGCTCGTTCGTGGAAGCTCGAAAATTCATACGAAGACGGATCTTTGACTCCAGAGTCCATAAAGGTGCTTGCAAATGTCTCTTGTACCTTCAGTTTCGTTCGTGGAAGCTCAAAAATTCATACGAAGACGGATCTTCAACTCCAGAGTCCATAATGGCGCTTGCAAATGTCTCTTGTACCTTCAGTTTCGTTCGTGGATGCTCGAAAATTCATACGAAGACGGATCTTCAACTCCAGAGTCCATAAAGGCGCTTGCACATGTCTCTTGTACCTTCAGTTTCGTTCGTGGATGCGCGAAAATTCACACGAAGACGGATCTTCAACTCCAGAGTCCATAAAGGTGCTTGCAAATGTCTCTTGTACCTTCAGTTTCGTTCGTGGATGCTCGAAAATTCGCACGAAGACGGATCTTCAACTCCACAGTCCATAAAATCGCTTGCAAATGTTTGTGTTAGCCTCAGTTTCGATCGTGGATGCGCGAAAATTCATACGAAGACGGATCTTCAACTCCAGAGTCCATAAAGGCGCTTGCAAATGTCTCTTGTACCTTCAGTTTCGTTCGTGGATGCTCGAAAATTCGTACGAAGACGGATCTTCAACTCCAGAGTCCATAAAGGCGCTTGCAAATGTCTCTTGTACCTTCAGTTTCGTTCGTGGATGCTCGAAAATTCGTACGAAGACGGATCTTCAACTCCAGAGTCCATAAAGGCGCTTGCAAATGTCTCTTGTACCTTCAGTTTCGTTCGTGGAAGCTCGAAAATTCATACGAAGACGGATCTTTGACTCCAGAGTCCATAAAGGTGCTTGCAAATGTCTCTTGTACCTTCAGTTTCGTTCGTGGATGCTCGAAAATTCGTACGAAGACGGATCTTCAACTCCAGAGTCCATAAAGGCGCTTGCAAATGTCTCTTGTACCTTCAGTTTCGTTCGTGGAAGCTCAAAAATTCATACGAAGACGGATCTTCAACTCCAGAGTCCATAATGGCGCTTGCAAATGTCTCTTGTACCTTCAGTTTCGTTCGTGGATGTTTGAAAATTCATACGAAGACGGATCTTCAACTCCAGAGTCCATAAAGGCGCTTGCACATGTCTCTTGTACCTTCAGTTTCGTTCGTGGATGCGCGAAAATTCACACGAAGACGGATCTTCAACTCCAGAGTCCATAAAGGTGCTTGCAAATGTCTCTTGTACCTTCAGTTTCGTTCGTGGATGCTCGAAAATTCGCACGAAGACGGATCTTCAACTCCACAGTCCATAAAATCGCTTGCAAATGTTTGTGTTAGCCTCAGTTTCGATCGTGGATGCGCGAAAATTCATACGAAGACGGATCTTCAACTCCAGAGTCCATAAAGGCGCTTGCAAATGTCTCTTGTACCTTCAGTTTCGTTCGTGGATGCTCGAAAATTCGTACGAAGACGGATCTTCAACTCCAGAGTCCATAAAATCGCTTGCAAATGTTTGTGTTAGCCTCAGTTTCGATCGTGGATGCGCGAAAATTCATACGAAGACGGATCTTCAACTCCAGAGTCCATAAAGGCGCTTGCAAATGTCTCTTGTACCTTCAGTTTCGTTCGTGGAAGCTCGAAAATTCATACGAAGACGGATCTTCAACTCCAGAGTCCATGAAGGCGCCTGCAAATGTCTCTTGTACCTTCAGTTTCGTTCGTGGATGCTCGAAAATTCATACGAAGACGGATCTTCAGCTCCAGAGTCCATAAAGGCGCTTGCAAATGTCTCTTGTACCTTCAGTTTCGTTCGTGGATGCTCGAAAATTCATACGAAGACGGATCTTCAACTCCAGAGTCCATAAAGGCGCTCGCAAATGTCTCTTGTACCTTCAGTTTCGTTCGTGGATGCGTGAAAATTCATACGGAGACGGATCTTCAACTCCAGAGTCCATAAAGGCGCTTGCAAACGTCTCTTGTACCTTCAGTTTCGTTCGTGGATGCTCGAAAATTCGTACGAAGACGGATCTTCAACTCCACAGTCCATAAAATCGCTTGCAAATGTTTGTGTTAGCCTCAGTTTCGATCGTGGATGCGCGAAAATTCATACGAAGACGGATCTTCAACTCCAGAGTCCATAAAGGCGCTTGCAAATGTCTCTTGTACCTTCAGTTTCGTTCGTGGATGCTCGAAAATTCATACGAAGACGGATCTTCAACTCCAGAGTCCATAAAGGCGCTTGCAAATGTCTCTTGTACCTTCAGTTTCGTTCGTGGATGCGCGAAAATTCACACGAAGACGGATCTTCAACTCCAGAGTCCATAAAGGCGCTTGCAAATGTCTCTTGTACCTTCAGTTTCGATCGTGGATGCGCGAAAATTCATACGAAGACGGATCTTCAACTCCAGAGTCCATAAAGGCGCTTGCGAATGTCTCTTGTACCTTCAGTTTCGTTCGTGGATGCTCGAAAATTCATACGAAGACGGATCTTCAACTCCAGAGTCCATAAAGGCGCTTGCAAATGTCTCTTGTACCTTCAGTTTCGTTCGTCGATGCTCGAAAATTCGTACGAAGACGGATCTTCAACTCCAGAGTCCATAAAGGCGCTTGCAAATGTCTCTTGTACCTTCAGTTTCGTTCGTGGATGCTCGAAAATTCATACGAAGACGGATCTTCAACTCCAGAGTCCATAAAGGCGCTTGCAAATGTCTCTTGTACCTTCAGTTTCGTTCGTGGATGCTCGAAAATTCGTACGAAGACGGATCTTCAACTCCAGAGTCCATAAAATCGCTTGCGAATGTTTGTGTTACCCTCAGTTTCGATCGTGGATGCGCGAAAATTCATACGAAGACGGATCTTCAACTCCAGAGTCCATAAAGGCGCTTGCAAATGTCTCTTGTACCTTCAGTTTCGTTCGTGGATGCTCGAAAATTCATACGAAGACGGATCTTCAACTCCAGAGTCCATAAAGGCGCTTCCAAATGTCTCTTGTACCTTCAGTTTCGTTCGTGGATGCTCGAAAATTCATACGAAGACGGATCTTCAACTCCAGAGTCCATAAAATCGCTTGCAAATGTTTGTGTTAGCCTCAGTTCCGATCGTGAATGCGCGAAAATTCATACGAAGACAGATCTTCAACTCCAGAGTCCATAAAGGCGCTTCCAAATGTCTCTTGTACCTTCAGCTTCGTTCGTGGATGCTCGAAAATTCATACGAAGACGGATCTTCAACTCCAGAGTCCATAGAGGCGCTTGCAAATGTCTCTTGTACCTTCAGTTTCGTTCGTGGATGCTCGAAAATTCATACGAAGACGGATCTTCAACTCCAGAGTCCATAAAGGTGCTTGCAAATGTCTCTTGTACCTTCAGTTTCATTCGTGGATGCTCGAAAATTCATACGAAGACGGATCTTCAACTCCAGAGTCCACAAAGGCGCTTGCAAATGTCTCTTGTACCTTCAGTTTCATTCGTGGATGCTCGAAAATTCATACGAAGACGGATCTCCAACTCCAGAGTCCATGAAGGCGCTTGCAAATGTCTCTTGTACCTTCAGTTTCGTTCGTGGATGCTCGAAAATTCATACGAAGACGGATCTTCAACTCCAGAGTCCATAAAGGCGCTTCCAAATGTCTCTTGTACCTTCAGTTTCATTCGTGGATGCTCGAAAATTCATACGAAGACGGATCTTCAACTCCAGAGTCCACAAAGGCGCTTGCAAATGTCTCTTGTACCTTCAGTTTCATTCGTGGATGCTCGAAAATTCATACGAAGACGGATCTTCAACTCCACAGTCCATAAAATCGCTTGCAAATGTTTGTGTTAGCCTCAGTTTCGATCGTGGATGCGCGAAAATTCATACGAAGACGGATCGTCAACTCCAGAGTCCATAAAGGCGCTTGGAAATGTCTCTTGTACCTTCAGTTTCGGTCGTGGATGCTCGAAAATTCGTACGAAGACGGATCTTCAACTCCAGAGTCCATAAAATCGCTTCCGAATGTCTCTTGTACCTTCAGTTTCGTTCGTGGATGCTCGAAAATTCATACGAAGACGGATCTTCAACTCCAGAGTCCATGAAGGCGCTTGCAAATGTCTCTTGTACCTTCAGTTTCGTTCGTGGATGCTCGAAAATTCGTACGAAGACGGATCTTCAACTCCACAGTCCATGAAATCGCTTGCAAATGTTTGTGTTAGCCTCAGTTTCGATCGTGGATGCGCGAAAATTCATACGAAGACGGATCTTCAACTCCAGAGTCCATAAAGGCGCTTGCAAATGTCTCTTGTACCTTCAGTTTCGTTCGTGGATGCTCGAAAATTCGTACGAAGACGGATCTTCAACTCCAGAGTCCATAAAGGCGCTTGCAAATGTCTCTTGTACCTTCAGGCTCGTTCGTGGAAGCTCGAAAATTCATACGAAGACGGATCTTTGACTCCAGAGTCCATAAAGGTGCTTGCAAATGTCTCTTGTACCTTCAGTTTCGTTCGTGGAAGCTCAAAAATTCATACGAAGACGGATCTTCAACTCCAGAGTCCATAATGGCGCTTGCAAATGTCTCTTGTACCTTCAGTTTCGTTCGTGGATGCTCGAAAATTCATACGAAGACGGATCTTCAACTCCAGAGTCCATAAAGGCGCTTGCACATGTCTCTTGTACCTTCAGTTTCGTTCGTGGATGCGCGAAAATTCACACGAAGACGGATCTTCAACTCCAGAGTCCATAAAGGTGCTTGCAAATGTCTCTTGTACCTTCAGTTTCGTTCGTGGATGCTCGAAAATTCGCACGAAGACGGATCTTCAACTCCACAGTCCATAAAATCGCTTGCAAATGTTTGTGTTAGCCTCAGTTTCGATCGTGGATGCGCGAAAATTCATACGAAGACGGATCTTCAACTCCAGAGTCCATAAAGGCGCTTGCAAATGTCTCTTGTACCTTCAGTTTCGTTCGTGGATGCTCGAAAATTCGTACGAAGACGGATCTTCAACTCCAGAGTCCATAAAGGCGCTTGCAAATGTCTCTTGTACCTTCAGTTTCGTTCGTGGATGCTCGAAAATTCGTACGAAGACGGATCTTCAACTCCAGAGTCCATAAAGGCGCTTGCAAATGTCTCTTGTACCTTCAGTTTCGTTCGTGGAAGCTCGAAAATTCATACGAAGACGGATCTTTGACTCCAGAGTCCATAAAGGTGCTTGCAAATGTCTCTTGTACCTTCAGTTTCGTTCGTGGATGCTCGAAAATTCGTACGAAGACGGATCTTCAACTCCAGAGTCCATAAAGGCGCTTGCAAATGTCTCTTGTACCTTCAGTTTCGTTCGTGGAAGCTCAAAAATTCATACGAAGACGGATCTTCAACTCCAGAGTCCATAATGGCGCTTGCAAATGTCTCTTGTACCTTCAGTTTCGTTCGTGGATGTTTGAAAATTCATACGAAGACGGATCTTCAACTCCAGAGTCCATAAAGGCGCTTGCACATGTCTCTTGTACCTTCAGTTTCGTTCGTGGATGCGCGAAAATTCACACGAAGACGGATCTTCAACTCCAGAGTCCATAAAGGTGCTTGCAAATGTCTCTTGTACCTTCAGTTTCGTTCGTGGATGCTCGAAAATTCGCACGAAGACGGATCTTCAACTCCACAGTCCATAAAATCGCTTGCAAATGTTTGTGTTAGCCTCAGTTTCGATCGTGGATGCGCGAAAATTCATACGAAGACGGATCTTCAACTCCAGAGTCCATAAAGGCGCTTGCAAATGTCTCTTGTACCTTCAGTTTCGTTCGTGGATGCTCGAAAATTCGTACGAAGACGGATCTTCAACTCCAGAGTCCATAAAATCGCTTGCAAATGTTTGTGTTAGCCTCAGTTTCGATCGTGGATGCGCGAAAATTCATACGAAGACGGATCTTCAACTCCAGAGTCCATAAAGGCGCTTGCAAATGTCTCTTGTACCTTCAGTTTCGTTCGTGGAAGCTCGAAAATTCATACGAAGACGGATCTTCAACTCCAGAGTCCATGAAGGCGCCTGCAAATGTCTCTTGTACCTTCAGTTTCGTTCGTGGATGCTCGAAAATTCATACGAAGACGGATCTTCAGCTCCAGAGTCCATAAAGGCGCTTGCAAATGTCTCTTGTACCTTCAGTTTCGTTCGTGGATGCTCGAAAATTCATACGAAGACGGATCTTCAACTCCAGAGTCCATAAAGGCGCTCGCAAATGTCTCTTGTACCTTCAGTTTCGTTCGTGGATGCGTGAAAATTCATACGGAGACGGATCTTCAACTCCAGAGTCCATAAAGGCGCTTGCAAACGTCTCTTGTACCTTCAGTTTCGTTCGTGGATGCTCGAAAATTCGTACGAAGACGGATCTTCAACTCCACAGTCCATAAAATCGCTTGCAAATGTTTGTGTTAGCCTCAGTTTCGATCGTGGATGCGCGAAAATTCATACGAAGACGGATCTTCAACTCCAGAGTCCATAAAGGCGCTTGCAAATGTCTCTTGTACCTTCAGTTTCGTTCGTGGATGCTCGAAAATTCATACGAAGACGGATCTTCAACTCCAGAGTCCATAAAGGCGCTTGCAAATGTCTCTTGTACCTTCAGTTTCGTTCGTGGATGCGCGAAAATTCACACGAAGACGGATCTTCAACTCCAGAGTCCATAAAGGCGCTTGCAAATGTCTCTTGTACCTTCAGTTTCGATCGTGGATGCGCGAAAATTCATACGAAGACGGATCTTCAACTCCAGAGTCCATAAAGGCGCTTGCGAATGTCTCTTGTACCTTCAGTTTCGTTCGTGGATGCTCGAAAATTCATACGAAGACGGATCTTCAACTCCAGAGTCCATAAAGGCGCTTGCAAATGTCTCTTGTACCTTCAGTTTCGTTCGTCGATGCTCGAAAATTCGTACGAAGACGGATCTTCAACTCCAGAGTCCATAAAGGCGCTTGCAAATGTCTCTTGTACCTTCAGTTTCGTTCGTGGATGCTCGAAAATTCATACGAAGACGGATCTTCAACTCCAGAGTCCATAAAGGCGCTTGCAAATGTCTCTTGTACCTTCAGTTTCGTTCGTGGATGCTCGAAAATTCGTACGAAGACGGATCTTCAACTCCAGAGTCCATAAAATCGCTTGCGAATGTTTGTGTTACCCTCAGTTTCGATCGTGGATGCGCGAAAATTCATACGAAGACGGATCTTCAACTCCAGAGTCCATAAAGGCGCTTGCAAATGTCTCTTGTACCTTCAGTTTCGTTCGTGGATGCTCGAAAATTCATACGAAGACGGATCTTCAACTCCAGAGTCCATAAAGGCGCTTCCAAATGTCTCTTGTACCTTCAGTTTCGTTCGTGGATGCTCGAAAATTCATACGAAGACGGATCTTCAACTCCAGAGTCCATAAAATCGCTTGCAAATGTTTGTGTTAGCCTCAGTTCCGATCGTGAATGCGCGAAAATTCATACGAAGACAGATCTTCAACTCCAGAGTCCATAAAGGCGCTTCCAAATGTCTCTTGTACCTTCAGCTTCGTTCGTGGATGCTCGAAAATTCATACGAAGACGGATCTTCAACTCCAGAGTCCATAGAGGCGCTTGCAAATGTCTCTTGTACCTTCAGTTTCGTTCGTGGATGCTCGAAAATTCATACGAAGACGGATCTTCAACTCCAGAGTCCATAAAGGTGCTTGCAAATGTCTCTTGTACCTTCAGTTTCATTCGTGGATGCTCGAAAATTCATACGAAGACGGATCTTCAACTCCAGAGTCCACAAAGGCGCTTGCAAATGTCTCTTGTACCTTCAGTTTCATTCGTGGATGCTCGAAAATTCATACGAAGACGGATCTCCAACTCCAGAGTCCATGAAGGCGCTTGCAAATGTCTCTTGTACCTTCAGTTTCGTTCGTGGATGCTCGAAAATTCATACGAAGACGGATCTTCAACTCCAGAGTCCATAAAGGCGCTTCCAAATGTCTCTTGTACCTTCAGTTTCATTCGTGGATGCTCGAAAATTCATACGAAGACGGATCTTCAACTCCAGAGTCCACAAAGGCGCTTGCAAATGTCTCTTGTACCTTCAGTTTCATTCGTGGATGCTCGAAAATTCATACGAAGACGGATCTTCAACTCCACAGTCCATAAAATCGCTTGCAAATGTTTGTGTTAGCCTCAGTTTCGATCGTGGATGCGCGAAAATTCATACGAAGACGGATCGTCAACTCCAGAGTCCATAAAGGCGCTTGGAAATGTCTCTTGTACCTTCAGTTTCGGTCGTGGATGCTCGAAAATTCGTACGAAGACGGATCTTCAACTCCAGAGTCCATAAAATCGCTTGCAAATGTTTGTGTTAGCCTCAGTTTCGATCGTGAATGCGCGAAAATTCATACGAAGACGGATCTTCAACTCCAGAGTCCATAAAGGCGCTTGCAAATGTCTCTTGTACCTTCAGTTTCGTTCGTGGATGCTCGAAAATTCATACGAAGACGGATCTTCAACTCCAGAGTCCATAAAGGTGCTTGCAAATGTCTCTTGTACCTTCAGTTTCATTCGTGGATGCTCGAAAATTCATACGAAGACGGATCTTCAACTCCAGAGTCCACAAAGGCGCTTGCAAATGTCTCTTGTACCTTCAGTTTCATTCGTGGATGCTCGAAAATTCATACGAAGACGGATCTCCAACTCCAGAGTCCATGAAGGCGCTTGCAAATGTCTCTTGTACCTTCAGTTTCGTTCGTGGATGCTCGAAAATTCATACGAAGACGGATCTTCAACTCCAGAGTCCATAAAGGCGCTTCCAAATGTCTCTTGTACCTTCAGTTTCATTCGTGGATGCTCGAAAATTCATACGAAGACGGATCTTCAACTCCAGAGTCCACAAAGGCGCTTGCAAATGTCTCTTGTACCTTCAGTTTCATTCGTGGATGCTCGAAAATTCATACGAAGACGGATCTTCAACTCCACAGTCCATAAAATCGCTTGCAAATGTTTGTGTTAGCCTCAGTTTCGATCGTGGATGCGCGAAAATTCATACGAAGACGGATCGTCAACTCCAGAGTCCATAAAGGCGCTTGGAAATGTCTCTTGTACCTTCAGTTTCGGTCGTGGATGCTCGAAAATTCGTACGAAGACGGATCTTCAACTCCAGAGTCCATAAAATCGCTTGCAAATGTTTGTGTTAGCCTCAGTTTCGATCGTGAATGCGCGAAAATTCATACGAAGACGGATCTTCAACTCCAGAGTCCATAAAGGCGCTTGCAAATGTCTCTCGTACCTTCAGTTTCGTTCGTGGAAGCTCGAAAATTCATACGAAGACGGATCTTTGACTCCAGAGTCCATAAAGGTGCTTGCACATTTCTTTTGTACCTTCAGTTTCGTTCGTGGATGCTCGAAAATTCATACGAAGACGGATCTTCAACTCCAGAGTCCATAAAGGCGCTTGCAAATGTCTCTTGTACCTTCAGTTTCGTTCGTGGATGCTCGAAAATTCGTACGAAGACGGATCTTCAACTCCAGAGTCCATAAAGGCGCTTGCAAATGTCTCTTGTACCTTCAGTTTCGTTCGTGGATGCGCGAAAATTCACACGAAGACGGATCTTCAACTCCAGAGTCCATAAAGGCGCTTCCGAATGTCTCTTGTACCTTCAGTTTCGTTCGTGGATGCTCGAAAATTCATACGAAGACGGATCTTCAACTCCAGAGTCCATGAAGGCGCTTGCAAATGTCTCTTGTACCTTCAGTTTCGTTCGTGGATGCTCGAAAATTCGTACGAAGACGGATCTTCAACTCCACAGTCCATGAAATCGCTTGCAAATGTTTGTGTTAGCCTCAGTTTCGATCGTGGATGCGCGAAAATTCATACGAAGACGGATCTTCAACTCCAGAGTCCATAAAGGCGCTTGCAAATGTCTCTTGTACCTTCAGTTTCGTTCGTGGATGCTCGAAAATTCGTACGAAGACGGATCTTCAACTCCAGAGTCCATAAAGGCGCTTGCAAATGTCTCTTGTACCTTCAGGCTCGTTCGTGGAAGCTCGAAAATTCATACGAAGACGGATCTTTGACTCCAGAGTCCATAAAGGTGCTTGCAAATGTCTCTTGTACCTTCAGTTTCGTTCGTGGATGCTCGAAAATTCGTACGAAGACGGATCTTCAACTCCAGAGTCCATAAAGGCGCTTGCAAATGTCTCTTGTACCTTCAGTTTCGTTCGTGGAAGCTCAAAAATTCATACGAAGACGGATCTTCAACTCCAGAGTCCATAAAGGCGCTTCCAAATGTCTCTTGTACCTTCAGTTCCATTCGTGGATGCTCGAAAATTCATACGAAGACGGATCTTCAACTCCAGAGTCCACAAAGGCGCTTGCAAATGTCTCTTGTACCTTCAGTTTCATTCGTGGATGCTCGAAAATTCATACGAAGACGGATCTTCAACTCCACAGTCCATAAAATCGCTTGCAAATGTTTGTGTTAGCCTCAGTTTCGATCGTGGATGCGCGAAAATTCATACGAAGACGGATCGTCAACTCCAGAGTCCATAAAGGCGCTTGGAAATGTCTCTTGTACCTTCAGTTTCGGTCGTGGATGCTCGAAAATTCGTACGAAGACGGATCTTCAACTCCAGAGTCCATAAAATCGCTTCCGAATGTCTCTTGTACCTTCAGTTTCGTTCGTGGATGCTCGAAAATTCATACGAAGACGGATCTTCAACTCCAGAGTCCATGAAGGCGCTTGCAAATGTCTCTTGTACCTTCAGTTTCGTTCGTGGATGCTCGAAAATTCGTACGAAGACGGATCTTCAACTCCACAGTCCATGAAATCGCTTGCAAATGTTTGTGTTAGCCTCAGTTTCGATCGTGGATGCGCGAAAATTCATACGAAGACGGATCTTCAACTCCAGAGTCCATAAAGGCGCTTGCAAATGTCTCTTGTACCTTCAGTTTCGTTCGTGGATGCTCGAAAATTCGTACGAAGACGGATCTTCAACTCCAGAGTCCATAAAGGCGCTTGCAAATGTCTCTTGTACCTTCAGGCTCGTTCGTGGAAGCTCGAAAATTCATACGAAGACGGATCTTTGACTCCAGAGTCCATAAAGGTGCTTGCAAATGTCTCTTGTACCTTCAGTTTCGTTCGTGGAAGCTCAAAAATTCATACGAAGACGGATCTTCAACTCCAGAGTCCATAATGGCGCTTGCAAATGTCTCTTGTACCTTCAGTTTCGTTCGTGGATGCTCGAAAATTCATACGAAGACGGATCTTCAACTCCAGAGTCCATAAAGGCGCTTGCACATGTCTCTTGTACCTTCAGTTTCGTTCGTGGATGCGCGAAAATTCACACGAAGACGGATCTTCAACTCCAGAGTCCATAAAGGTGCTTGCAAATGTCTCTTGTACCTTCAGTTTCGTTCGTGGATGCTCGAAAATTCGCACGAAGACGGATCTTCAACTCCACAGTCCATAAAATCGCTTGCAAATGTTTGTGTTAGCCTCAGTTTCGATCGTGGATGCGCGAAAATTCATACGAAGACGGATCTTCAACTCCAGAGTCCATAATGGCGCTTGCAAATGTCTCTTGTACCTTCAGTTTCGTTCGTGGATGCTCGAAAATTCATACGAAGACGGATCTTCAACTCCAGAGTCCATAAAGGCGCTTGCACATGTCTCTTGTACCTTCAGTTTCGTTCGTGGATGCGCGAAAATTCACACGAAGACGGATCTTCAACTCCAGAGTCCATAAAGGTGCTTGCAAATGTCTCTTGTACCTTCAGTTTCGTTCGTGGATGCTCGAAAATTCGCACGAAGACGGATCTTCAACTCCACAGTCCATAAAATCGCTTGCAAATGTTTGTGTTAGCCTCAGTTTCGATCGTGGATGCGCGAAAATTCATACGAAGACGGATCTTCAACTCCAGAGTCCATAAAGGCGCTTGCAAATGTCTATTGTACCTTCAGTTTCGTTCGTGGATGCTCGAAAATTCGTACGAAGACGGATCTTCAACTCCAGAGTCCATAAAATCGCTTGCAAATGTTTGTGTTAGCCTCAGTTTCGATCGTGGATGCGCGAAAATTCATACGAAGACGGATCTTCAACTCCAGAGTCCATAAAGGCGCTTGCAAATGTCTCTTGTACCTTCAGTTTCGTTCGTGGAAGCTCGAAAATTCATACGAAGACGGATCTTCAACTCCAGAGTCCATGAAGGCGCCTGCAAATGTCTCTTGTACCTTCAGTTTCGTTCGTGGATGCTCGAAAATTCATACGAAGACGGATCTTCAGCTCCAGAGTCCATAAAGGCGCTTGCAAATGTCTCTTGTACCTTCAGTTTCGTTCGTGGATGCTCGAAAATTCATACGAAGACGGATCTTCAACTCCAGAGTCCATAAAGGCGCTCGCAAATGTCTCTTGTACCTTCAGTTTCGTTCGTGGATGCGTGAAAATTCATACGGAGACGGATCTTCAACTCCAGAGTCCATAAAGGCGCTTGCAAACGTCTCTTGTACCTTCAGTTTCGTTCGTGGATGCTCGAAAATTCGTACGAAGACGGATCTTCAACTCCACAGTCCATAAAATCGCTTGCAAATGTTTGTGTTAGCCTCAGTTTCGATCGTGGATGCGCGAAAATTCATACGAAGACGGATCTTCAACTCCAGAGTCCATAAAGGCGCTTGCAAATGTCTCTTGTACCTTCAGTTTCGTTCGTGGATGCTCGAAAATTCATACGAAGACGGATCTTCAACTCCAGAGTCCATAAAGGCGCTTGCAAATGTCTCTTGTACCTTCAGTTTCGTTCGTGGATGCGCGAAAATTCACACGAAGACGGATCTTCAACTCCAGAGTCCATAAAGGCGCTTGCAAATGTCTCTTGTACCTTCAGTTTCGATCGTGGATGCGCGAAAATTCATACGAAGACGGATCTTCAACTCCAGAGTCCATAAAGGCGCTTGCGAATGTCTCTTGTACCTTCAGTTTCGTTCGTGGATGCTCGAAAATTCATACGAAGACGGATCTTCAACTCCAGAGTCCATAAAGGCGCTTGCAAATGTCTCTTGTACCTTCAGTTTCGTTCGTCGATGCTCGAAAATTCGTACGAAGACGGATCTTCAACTCCAGAGTCCATAAAGGCGCTTGCAAATGTCTCTTGTACCTTCAGTTTCGTTCGTGGATGCTCGAAAATTCATACGAAGACGGATCTTCAACTCCAGAGTCCATAAAGGCGCTTGCAAATGTTTGTGTTAGCCTCAGTTTCGATCGTGGATGCGCGAAAATTCATACGAAGACGGATCTTCAACTCCAGAGTCCATAAAGGCGCTTGGAAATGTCTCTTGTACCTTCAGTTTCGATCGTGAATGCGCGAAAATTCATACGAAGACGGATCTTCAACTCCAGAGTCCGTAAAGGCGCTTGCAATTGTCTCTTGTACCTTCAGTTTCGTTGCTGGAAGCTCGAAAATTCATACGAAGACGGATCTTTGACTCCAGAGTCCATAAAGATGCTTGCAAATTTCTTTTGTACCTTCAGTTTCGTTCGTGGATGCTCGAAAATTCGTACGAAGACGGATCTTCAACTCCAGAGTCCATAAAGGCGCTTGCAAATGTCTCTTGTACCTTCAGTTTCGTTCGTGGAAGCTCGAAAATTCATACGAAGACGGATCTTCAACTCCAGAGTCCATAAAATCGCTTGCAAATGTTTGTGTTAGCCTCAGTTTCGATCGTGGATGCGCGAAAATTCATACGAAGACGGATCTTCAACTCCAGAGTCCATGAAGGCGCTTGCAAATGTCTCTTGTACCTTCAGTTTCGTTCGTGGAAGCTCGAAAATTCATACGAAGACGGATCTTTGACTCCAGAGTCCATAAAGGTGCTTGCAAATGTCTGTTGTACCTTCAGTTTCGTTCGTGGATGCTCGAAAATTCATACGAAGACGGATCTTCAACTCCAGAGTCCATAAAGGCGCTTGCAAATGTCTCTTGTACCTTCAGTTTCGTTCGTGGATGCTCGAAAATTCGTACGAAGACGGATCTTCAACTCCAGAGTCCATAAAATCGCTTGCAAATGTTTGTGTTAGCCTCAGTTTCGATCGTGGATGCGCGAAAATTCATACGAAGACGGATCTTCAACTCCAGAGTCCATGAAGGCGCCTGCAAATGTCTCTTGTACCTTCAGTTTCGTTCGTGGATGCTCGAAAATTCGTACGAAGACGGATCTTCAACTCCAGAGTCCATAAAGGCGCTTGCAAATGTCTCTTGTACCTTCAGTTTCGTTCGTGGAAGCTCAAAAATTCATACGAAGACGGATCTTCAACTCCAGAGTCCATAAAATCGCTTGCAAATGTTTGTGTTAGCCTCAGTTTCGATCGTGGATGCGCGAAAATTCATACGAAGACGGATCTTCAACTCCTGAGTCCATAAAGGCGCTTGGAAATGTCTCTTGTACCTTCAGTTTCGATCGTGAATGCGCGAAAATTCATACGAAGACGGATCTTCAACTCCAGAGTCCGTAAAGGCGCTTGCAATTGTCTCTTGTACCTTCAGTTTCGTTGCTGGAAGCTCGAAAATTCATACGAAGACGGATCTTTGACTCCAGAGTCCATAAAGATGCTTGCAAATTTCTTTTGTACCTTCAGTTTCGTTCGTGGATGCTCGAAAATTCGTACGAAGACGGATCTTCAACTCCAGAGTCCATAAAGGCGCTTGCAAATGTCTCTTGTACCTTCAGTTTCGTTCGTGGAAGCTCGAAAATTCATACGAAGACGGATCTTCAACTCCAGAGTCCATAAAGGCGCTTGCAAATGTCTCTTGTACCTTCAGTTTCGTTCGTGGATGCGCGAAAATTCACACGAAGACGGATCTTCAACTCCAGAGTCCATAAAGGCGCTTGCAAATGTCTCTTGTACCTTCAGTTTCGTTCGTGGCTGCTCGGAAATTCGTACGAAGACGGATCTTCAACTCCAGAGTCCATAAAGGCGCTTGCAAATGTCTCTTGTACCTTCAGTTTCGTTCGTGGATGCGCGAAAATTCACACGAAGACGGATCTTCAACTCCAGAGTCCATAAAGGCGCTTGCAAATGTTTGTGTTAGCCTCAGTTTCGATCGTGGATGCGCGAAAATTCATACGAAGACGGATCTTTAACTCCAGAGTCCATAAAGGCGCTTGCAAATGTCTCTTGTACCTTCAGTTTCGTTCGTGGATGCTCGAAAATTCATACGAAGACGGATCTTCAACTCCAGAGTCCATAAAGGCGCTTGCAAATGTTTGTGTTAGCCTCAGTTTCGATCGTGGATGCGCGAAAATTCATACGAAGACGGATCTTCAACTCCAGAGTCCATAAAGGCGCTTGCAAATGTCTCTTGTACCTTCAGTTTCGTTCGTGGCTGCTCGAAAATTCGTACGAAGACGGATCTTCAACTCCAGAGTCCATAAAGGCGCTTGCAAATGTCTCTTGTACCTTCAGTTTCGTTCGTGGATGCGCGAAAATTCACACGAAGACGGATCTTCAACTCCAGAGTCCATAAAGGCGCTTGCAAATGTCTCGTGTACCATCAGTTTCGATCGTGGATGCGCGAAAATTCATACGAAGACGGATCTTCAACTCCAGAGTCCATAAAGGCGCTTGGAAATGTCTCGTGTACCATCAGTTTCGATCGTGAATGCGCGAAAATTCATACGAAGACGGATCTTAAACTCCAGAGTCCGTAAAGGCGCTTGCAAATGTCTCTTGTACCTTCAGTTTCGTTCGTGGAAGCTCGAAAATTCATACGAAGACGGATCTTTGACTCCAGAGTCCATAAAGATGCTTGCAAATTTCTTTTGTACCTTCAGTTTCGTTCGTGGATGCTCGAAAATTCATACGAAGACGGATCTTCAACTCCAGAGTCCATAAAGGCGCTTGCAAATGTCTCTTGTACCTTCAGTTTCGTTCGTGGAAGCTCGAAAATTCATACGAAGACGGATCTTCAACTCCAGAGTCCATAAAGGCGCTTGCAAATGTCTCTCGTACCTTCAGTTTCGTTCGTGGATGCGCGAAAATTCACACGAAGACGGATCTTCAACTCCAGAGTCCATAAAGGCGCTTGCAAATGTCTCTTGTACCTTCAGTTTCGTTCGTGGATGCTCGAAAATTCGTACGAAGACGGATCTTCAACTCCAGAGTCCATAAAGGCGCTTGCAAATGTCTCTTGTACCTTCAGTTTAGTTCGTGGAAGCTCGAAAATTCATACGAAGACGGATCTTCAACTCCAGAGTCCATAAAGGCGCTTGCAAATGTCTCTTGTACCTTCAGTTTCGTTCGTGGATGCGCGAAAATTCACACGAAGACGGATCTTCAACTCCAGAGTCCATAAAGGCGCTTGCAAATGTCTCTTGTACCTTCAGTTTCGTTCGTGGATGCTCGAAAATTCGTACGAAGACGGATCTTCAACTCCAGAGTCCATAAAGGCGCTTGCAAATGTCTCTTGTACCTTCAGTTCCGTTCGTGGATGCTCGAAAATTCATACGAAGACGGATCTTCAACTCCAGAGTCCATAAAGGCGCTTGCAAATGTCTCTTGTACCTTCAGTTTCGTTCGTGGAAGCTCGAAAATTCATACGAAGACGGATCTTCAACTCCAGAGTCCATAAAGGCGCTTGCAAATGTCTCTTGTACCTTCAGTTTCGTTCGTGGATGCTCGAAAATTCGTACGAAGACGGATCTTCAACTCCAGAGTCCATAAAGGCGCTTGCAGATGTCTCTTGTACCTTCAGTTTCGTTCGTGGAAGCTCAAAAATTCATACGAAGACGGATCTTCAACTCCAGAGTCCATAAAGGCGCTTGCAAATGTCTCTTGTACACTCAGTTTCGTTCGTGGATGCTCGAAAATTCATACGAAGACGGATCTTCAACTCCAGAGTCCATAAAGGCGCTTGCACATGTCTCTTGTACCTTCAGTTTCGTTCGTGGATGCTCGAAAATTCGTACGAAGACGGATCTTCAACTCCAGAGTCCATAAAGGCGCTTGCAAATGTCTCTTGTACCTTCAGTTCCGTTCGTGGATGCTCGAAAATTCATACGAAGACGGATCTTCAACTCCAGAGTCCATAAAGGCGCTTGCAAATGTCTCTTGTACCTTCAGTTTCGTTCGTGGAAGCTCGAAAATTCATACGAAGACGGATCTTCAACTCCAGAGTCCATAAAGGCGCTTGCAAATGTCTCTTGTACCTTCAGTTTCGTTCGTGGATGCTCGAAAATTCGTACGAAGACGGATCTTCAACTCCAGAGTCCATAAAGGCGCTTGCAGATGTCTCTTGTACCTTCAGTTTCGTTCGTGGAAGCTCAAAAATTCATACGAAGACGGATCTTCAACTCCAGAGTCCATAAAGGCGCTTGCAAATGTCTCTTGTACACTCAGTTTCGTTCGTGGATGCTCGAAAATTCATACGAAGACGGATCTTCAACTCCAGAGTCCATAAAGGCGCTTGCACATGTCTCTTGTACCTTCAGTTTCGTTCGTGGATGCGAGAAAATTCACACGAAGACGGATCTTCAACTCCAGAGTCCATAAAGGTGCTTGCAAATGTCTCTTGTACCTTCAGTTTCGTTCGTGGATGCTCGAAAATTCGTACGAAGACGGATCTTCAACTCCACAGTTCATAAAATCGCTTGCAAATGTTTGTGTTAGCCTCAGTTTCGATCGTGGATGCGCGAAAATTCATACGAAGACGGATCTCCAACTCCAGAGTCCATAAAGGCGCTTGCAAATGTCTCTTGTACATTCAGTTTCGTTCGTGGATGCTCGAAAATTCGTACGAAGACGGATCTTCAACTCCAGAGTCCATAAAATCGCTTGCAAATGTTTGTGTTAGCCTCAGTTTCGATCGTGGATGCGCGAAAATTCATACGAAGACGGATCTTCAACTCCAGAGTCCATAAAGGCGCTTGCAAATGTCTCTTGTACCTTCAGTTTCGTTCGTGGAAGCTCGAAAATTCATACGAAGACGGATCTTTGACTCCAGAGTCCATAAAGGTGCTTGCAAATGTCTGTTGTCCCTTCAGTTTCGTTCGTGGATGCTCGAAAATTCATACGAAGACGGATCTTCAACTCCAGAGTCCATAAAGGCGCTTGCAAATGTCTCTTGTACCTTCAGTTTCGTTCGTGGATGCTCGAAAATTCGTACGAAGACGGATCTTCAACTCCAGAGGCCATAAAATCGCTTGCAAATGTTTGTGTTAGCCTCAGTTTCGATCGTGGATGCGCGAAAATTCATACGAAGACGGATCTTCAACTCCAGAGTCCATGAAGGCGCCTGCAAATGTCTCTTGTACCTTCAGTTTCGTTCGTGGATGCTCGAAAATTCGTACGAAGACGGATCTTCAACTCCACAGTTCATAAAATCGCTTGCAAATGTTTGTGTTAGCCTCAGTTTCGATCGTGGATGCGCGAAAATTCATACGAAGACGGATCTTCAACTCCAGAGTCCATAAAGGCGCTTGCAAATGTCTCTTGTACCTTCAGTTTCGTTCGTGGATGCTCGAAAATTCGTACGAAGACGGATCTTCAACTCCAGAGTCCATAAAATCGCTTGCAAATGTTTGTGTTAGCCTCAGTTTCGATCGTGGATGCGCGAAAATTCATACGAAGACGGATCTTCAACTCCAGAGGCCATAAAGGCGCTTGGAAATGTCTCTTGTACCTTCAGTTTCGATCGTGAATGCGCGAAAATTCATACGAAGACGGATCTTCAACTCCAGAGTCCATAAAGGCGCTTGCAAATGTCTCTTGTACCTCCAGTTTCGTTCGTGGATGCTCGAAAATTCGTACGAAGACGGATCTTCAACTCCAGAGTCCATAAAGGCGCTTGCAAATGTCTCTTGTACCTTCAGTTTCGTTCGTGGAAGCTCGAAAATTCATACGAAGACGGATCTTCAACTCCAGAGTCCATAAAGGCGCTTGCAAATGTCTCTTGTACCTTCAGTTTCGTTCGTGGATGCTCGAAAATTCATACGAAGACGGATCTTCAACTCCAGAGTCCATAAAGGCGCTTGCAAATGTCTCTTGTACCTTCAGTTTCGTTCGTGGAAGCTCGAAAATTCATACGAAGACGGATCTTCAACTCCAGAGTCCATAAAGGCGCTTGCAAATGTCTCTTGTACCTTCAGTTTCGTTCGTGGATGCTCGAAAATTCATACGAAGACGGATCTTCAACTCCAGAGTCCATAAAGGCGCTTGCAAATGTCTATTGTACCTTCAGTTTCGTTCGTGGATGCGCGAAAATTCACACGAAGACGGATCTTCAACTCCAGAGTCCATAAAGGCGCTTGCAAATGTCTCTTGTACCTTCAGTTTCGTTCGTGGATGCTCGAGAATTCATACGAAGACGGATCTTCAACTCCGGAGTCCATAAAGGCGCTTGCAAATGTCTCTTGTACCTTCAGTTTCGTTCGTGGATGCGCGAAAATTCACACGAAGACGGATCTTCAACTCCAGAGTCCATAAAGGCGCTTCCGAATGTCTCTTGTACCTTCAGTTTCGTTCGTGGATGCTCGAAAATTCATACGAAGACGGATCTTCAACTCCAGAGTCCATAAAGGCGCTTGCAAATGTCTATTGTACCTTCAGTTTCGTTCGTGGATGCTCGAAAATTCGTACGAAGACGGATCTTCAACTCCACAGTCCATAAAATCGCTTGCAAATGTTTGTGTTAGCCTCAGTTTCGATCGTGGATGCGCGAAAATTCATACGAAGACGGATCTTCAACTCCAGAGTCCATAAAGGCGCTTGCAAATGTCTCTTGTACCTTCAGTTTCGTTCGTGGATGCTTGAAAATTCGTACGGAGACGGATCTTCAACTCCAGAGTCCATAAAGGCGCTTGCAAATGTCTCTTGTACCTTCAGTTTCGTTCGTGGAAGCTCAAAAATTCATACGAAGACGGATCTTCAACTCCAGAGTCCATAAAGGCGCTTGCAAATGTCTCTTGTACCTTCAGTTTCGTTCGTGGATGCTCGAAAATTCATACGAAGACGGATCTTCAACTCCAGAGTCCATAAAGGCGCTTGCAAATGTCTCTTGTACCTCCAGTTTCGTTCGTGGATGCGCGAAAATTCACACGAAGACGGATCTTCAACTCCAGAGTCCATAAAGGCGCTTCCGAATGTCTCTTGTACCTTCAGTTTCATTCGTGGATGCTCAAAAATTCGTACGAAGACGGATCTCCAACTCCAGAGTCCATAAAGGCGCTTGCAAATGTCTCTTGTACCTTCAGTTTCGTTCGTGGATGCTCGAAAATTCATTCGAAGACGGATCTTCAACTCCAGAGTCCATAAAGGCGCTTGCAAATGTCTCTTGTACCTTCAGTTTCGTTCGTGGATGCTCGAAAATTCGTACGAAGACGGATCTTC
The DNA here is from genome assembly GCA_963170745.1 of Phymatocera aterrima. NCBI lineage: Eukaryota > Metazoa > Arthropoda > Insecta > Hymenoptera > Tenthredinidae > Phymatocera > Phymatocera aterrima. Next base: position 106,190 of record CAUJGY010000133.1, on the reverse strand, counting down.
AACTCCACAGTCCATAAAATCGCTTGCAAATGTTTGTGTTAGCCTCAGTTTCGATCGTGGATGCGCGAGAATTCATACGAAGACGGATCTTCAACTCCAGAGTCCATAAAGGCGCTTGCAAATGTCTCTTGTACCTTCAGTTTCGTTCGTGGATGCTCGAAAATTCGTACGAAGACGGATCTTCAACTCCAGAGTCCATAAAATCGCTTGCAAATGTTTGTGTTAGCCTCAGTTTCGATCGTGGATGCGCGAAAATTCATACGAAGACGGATCTTCAACTCCAGAGTCCATGAAGGCGCTTGCAAATGTCTCTTGTACCTTCAGTTTCGTTCGTGGATGCTCGAAAATTCATACGAAGACGGATCTTCAGCTCCAGAGTCCATAAAGGCGCTTGCAAATGTCTCTTGTACCTTCAATTTCGTTCGTGGAAGCTCGAAAATTCATACGAAGACGGATCTTTGACTCCAGAGTCCATAAAGGTGCTTGCAAATGTCTGTTGTACCTTCAGTTTCGTTCGTGGATGCTCGAAAATTCATACGAAGACGGATCTTCAACTCCAGAGTCCATAAAGGCGCTTGCAAATGTCTCTTGTACCTTCAGTTTCGTTCGTGGATGCTCGAAAATTCGTACGAAGACGGATCTTCAACTCCAGAGTCCATAAAATCGCTTGCAAATGTTTGTGTTAGCCTCAGTTTCGATCGTGGATGCGCGAAAATTCATACGAAGACGGATCTTCAACTCCAGAGTCCATGAAGGCGCTTGCAAATGTCTCTTGTACCTTCAGTTTCGTTCGTGGATGCTCGAAAATTCATACGAAGACGGATCTTCAGCTCCAGAGTCCATAAAGGCGCTTGCAAATGTCTCTTGTACCTTCAGTTTCGTTCGTGGATGCTCGAAAATTCATACGAAGACGGATCTTCAACTCCAGAGTCCATAAAGGCGCTTTCAAATGTCTCTTGTACTCTCAGTTTCGTTCGTGGATGCTCGAAAATTCATACGGAGACGGATCTTCAACTCCAGAGTCCATAAAGGCGCTTGCAAACGTCTCTTGTACCTTCAGTTTCGTTCGTGGATGCTCGAAAATTCGTACGAAGACGGATCTTCAACTCCACAGTCCATAAAATCGCTTGCAAATGTTTGTGTTAGCCTCAGTTTCGATCGTGGATGCGCGAAAATTCATACGAAGACGGATCTTCAACTCCAGAGTCCATAAAGGCGCTTGCAAATGTCTCTTGTACCTTCAGTTCCGATCGTGGATGCGCGAAAATTCATACGAAGACGGATCTCCAACTCCAGAGTCCATAAAGGCGCTTGCAAATGTCTCTTGTACCTTCAGTTTCGTTCTTGGATAGGCGAAAATTCATACGAAGACGGATCTCCAACTCCAGAGTCCATAAAGGCGCTTGCAAATGTCTCTTGTACCTTCAGTTTCGTTCGTGGATGCTCGAAAATTCATACGAAGACGGATCTTCAACTCCAGAGTCCATAAAGGCGCTTGCAAATGTCTCTTGTACCTTCAGTTTCGTTCGTGGATGCTCGAAAATTCGTACGAAGACGGATCTTCAACTCCAGAGTCCATAAAGGCGCTTGCAAATGTCTCTTGTACCTTCAGTTTCGTTCGTGGATGCTCGAAAATTCGTACGAAGACGGATCTTCAACTCCACAGTCCATAAAATCGCTTGCAAATGTTTGTGTTAGCCTCAGTTTCGATCGTGGATGCGCGAAAATTCATACGAAGACGGATCTTCAACTCCAGAGTCCATAAAGGCGCTTGCAAATGTCTCTTGTACCTTCAGTTTCGTTCGTGGATGCTTGAAAATTCGTACGGAGACGGATCTTCAACTCCAGAGTACATAAAGGCGCTTGCAAATGTCTCTTGTACCTTCAGTTTCGTTCGTGGATGCTCGAGAATTCATACGAAGACGGATCTTCAACTCCGGAGTCCATAAAGGCGCTTGCAAATGTCTCTTGTACCTTCAGTTTCGTTCGTGGATGCGCGAAAATTCACACGAAGACGGATCTTCAACTCCAGAGTCCATAAAGGCGCTTCCGAATGTCTCTTGTACCTTCAGTTTCGTTCGTGGATGCTCGAAAATTCATACGAAGACGGATCTTCAACTCCAGAGTCCATAAAGGCGCTTGCAAATGTCTATTGTACCTTCAGTTTCGTTCGTGGATGCTCGAAAATTCGTACGAAGACGGATCTTCAACTCCACAGTCCATAAAATCGCTTGCAAATGTTTGTGTTAGCCTCAGTTTCGATCGTGGATGCGCGAAAATTCATACGAAGACGGATCTTCAACTCCAGAGTCCATAAAGGCGCTTGCAAATGTCTCTTGTACCTTCAGTTTCGTTCGTGGATGCTTGAAAATTCGTACGGAGACGGATCTTCAACTCCAGAGTCCATAAAGGCGCTTGCAAATGTCTCTTGTACCTTCAGTTTCGTTCGTGGAAGCTCAAAAATTCATACGAAGACGGATCTTCAACTCCAGAGTCCATAAAGGCGCTTGCAAATGTCTCTTGTACCTTCAGTTTCGTTCGTGGATGCTCGAAAATTCATACGAAGACGGATCTTCAACTCCAGAGTCCATAAAGGCGCTTGCAAATGTCTCTTGTACCTCCAGTTTCGTTCGTGGATGCGCGAAAATTCACACGAAGACGGATCTTCAACTCCAGAGTCCATAAAGGCGCTTCCGAATGTCTCTTGTACCTTCAGTTTCATTCGTGGATGCTCAAAAATTCGTACGAAGACGGATCTCCAACTCCAGAGTCCATAAAGGCGCTTGCAAATGTCTCTTGTACCTTCAGTTTCGTTCGTGGATGCTCGAAAATTCATTCGAAGACGGATCTTCAACTCCAGAGTCCATAAAGGCGCTTGCAAATGTCTCTTGTACCTTCAGTTTCGTTCGTGGATGCTCGAAAATTCGTACGAAGACGGATCTTCAACTCCACAGTCCATAAAATCGCTTGCAAATGTTTGTGTTAGCCTCAGTTTCGATCGTGGATGCGCGAGAATTCATACGAAGACGGATCTTCAACTCCAGAGTCCATAAAGGCGCTTGCAAATGTCTCTTGTACCTTCAGTTTCGTTCGTGGATGCTCGAAAATTCGTACGAAGACGGATCTTCAACTCCAGAGTCCATAAAATCGCTTGCAAATGTTTGTGTTAGCCTCAGTTTCGATCGTGGATGCGCGAAAATTCATACGAAGACGGATCTTCAACTCCAGAGTCCATGAAGGCGCTTGCAAATGTCTCTTGTACCTTCAGTTTCGTTCGTGGATGCTCGAAAATTCATACGAAGACGGATCTTCAGCTCCAGAGTCCATAAAGGCGCTTGCAAATGTCTCTTGTACCTTCAATTTCGTTCGTGGAAGCTCGAAAATTCATACGAAGACGGATCTTTGACTCCAGAGTCCATAAAGGTGCTTGCAAATGTCTGTTGTACCTTCAGTTTCGTTCGTGGATGCTCGAAAATTCATACGAAGACGGATCTTCAACTCCAGAGTCCATAAAGGCGCTTGCAAATGTCTCTTGTACCTTCAGTTTCGTTCGTGGATGCTCGAAAATTCGTACGAAGACGGATCTTCAACTCCAGAGTCCATAAAATCGCTTGCAAATGTTTGTGTTAGCCTCAGTTTCGATCGTGGATGCGCGAAAATTCATACGAAGACGGATCTTCAACTCCAGAGTCCATGAAGGCGCTTGCAAATGTCTCTTGTACCTTCAGTTTCGTTCGTGGATGCTCGAAAATTCATACGAAGACGGATCTTCAGCTCCAGAGTCCATAAAGGCGCTTGCAAATGTCTCTTGTACCTTCAGTTTCGTTCGTGGATGCTCGAAAATTCATACGAAGACGGATCTTCAACTCCAGAGTCCATAAAGGCGCTTTCAAATGTCTCTTGTACTCTCAGTTTCGTTCGTGGATGCTCGAAAATTCATACGGAGACGGATCTTCAACTCCAGAGTCCATAAAGGCGCTTGCAAACGTCTCTTGTACCTTCAGTTTCGTTCGTGGATGCTCGAAAATTCGTACGAAGACGGATCTTCAACTCCACAGTCCATAAAATCGCTTGCAAATGTTTGTGTTAGCCTCAGTTTCGATCGTGGATGCGCGAAAATTCATACGAAGACGGATCTTCAACTCCAGAGTCCATAAAGGCGCTTGCAAATGTCTCTTGTACCTTCAGTTCCGATCGTGGATGCGCGAAAATTCATACGAAGACGGATCTCCAACTCCAGAGTCCATAAAGGCGCTTGCAAATGTCTCTTGTACCTTCAGTTTCGTTCTTGGATAGGCGAAAATTCATACGAAGACGGATCTCCAACTCCAGAGTCCATAAAGGCGCTTGCAAATGTCTCTTGTACCTTCAGTTTCGTTCGTGGATGCTCGAAAATTCATACGAAGACGGATCTTCAACTCCAGAGTCCATAAAGGCGCTTGCAAATGTCTCTTGTACCTTCAGTTTCGTTCGTGGATGCTCGAAAATTCGTACGAAGACGGATCTTCAACTCCAGAGTCCATAAAGGCGCTTGCAAATGTCTCTTGTACCTTCAGTTTCGTTCGTGGATGCTCGAAAATTCGTACGAAGACGGATCTTCAACTCCACAGTCCATAAAATCGCTTGCAAATGTTTGTGTTAGCCTCAGTTTCGATCGTGGATGCGCGAAAATTCATACGAAGACGGATCTTCAACTCCAGAGTCCATAAAGGCGCTTGCAAATGTCTCTTGTACCTTCAGTTTCGTTCGTGGATGCTTGAAAATTCGTACGGAGACGGATCTTCAACTCCAGAGTACATAAAGGCGCTTGCAAATGTCTCTTGTACCTTCAGTTTCGTTCGTGGAAGCTCAAAAATTCATACGAAGACGGATCTTCAACTCCAGAGTCCATAAAGGCGCTTGCAAATGTCTCTTGTACCTTCAGTTTCGTTCGTGGATGCTCGAAAATTCATACGAAGACGGATCTTCAACTCCAGAGTCCATAAAGGCGCTTGCAAATGTCTCTTGTACCTCCAGTTTCGTTCGTGGATGCGCGAAAATTCACACGAAGACGGATCTTCAACTCCAGAGTCCATAAAGGCGCTTCTGAATGTCTCTTGTACCTTCAGTTTCGTTCGTGGATGCTCGAAAATTCGTACGAAGACGGATCTTCAACTCCACAGTCCATGAAATCGCTTGCAAATGTTTGTGTTAGCCTCAGTTTCGATCGTGGATGCGCGAAAATTCATACGAAGACGGATCTTCAACTCCAGAGTCCATAAAGGCGCTTGCAAATGTCTCTTGTACCTTCAGTTTCGTTCGTGGATGCTCGAAAATTCGTACGAAGACGGATCTTCAACTCCAGAGTCCATAAAGGCGCTTGCAAATGTCTCTTGTACCTTCAGGCTCGTTCGTGGAAGCTCGAAAATTCATACGAAGACGGATCTTTGACTCCAGAGTCCATAAAGGTGCTTGCAAATGTCTCTTGTACCTTCAGTTTCGTTCGTGGAAGCTCAAAAATTCATACGAAGACGGATCTTCAACTCCAGAGTCCATAATGGCGCTTGCAAATGTCTCTTGTACCTTCAGTTTCGTTCGTGGATGCTCGAAAATTCATACGAAGACGGATCTTCAACTCCAGAGTCCATAAAGGCGCTTGCACATGTCTCTTGTACCTTCAGTTTCGTTCGTGGATGCGCGAAAATTCACACGAAGACGGATCTTCAACTCCAGAGTCCATAAAGGTGCTTGCAAATGTCTCTTGTACCTTCAGTTTCGTTCGTGGATGCTCGAAAATTCGCACGAAGACGGATCTTCAACTCCACAGTCCATAAAATCGCTTGCAAATGTTTGTGTTAGCCTCAGTTTCGATCGTGGATGCGCGAAAATTCATACGAAGACGGATCTTCAACTCCAGAGTCCATAAAGGCGCTTGCAAATGTCTCTTGTACCTTCAGTTTCGTTCGTGGATGCTCGAAAATTCGTACGAAGACGGATCTTCAACTCCAGAGTCCATAAAGGCGCTTGCAAATGTCTCTTGTACCTTCAGTTTCGTTCGTGGATGCTCGAAAATTCGTACGAAGACGGATCTTCAACTCCAGAGTCCATAAAGGCGCTTGCAAATGTCTCTTGTACCTTCAGTTTCGTTCGTGGAAGCTCGAAAATTCATACGAAGACGGATCTTTGACTCCAGAGTCCATAAAGGTGCTTGCAAATGTCTCTTGTACCTTCAGTTTCGTTCGTGGATGCTCGAAAATTCGTACGAAGACGGATCTTCAACTCCAGAGTCCATAAAGGCGCTTGCAAATGTCTCTTGTACCTTCAGTTTCGTTCGTGGAAGCTCAAAAATTCATACGAAGACGGATCTTCAACTCCAGAGTCCATAATGGCGCTTGCAAATGTCTCTTGTACCTTCAGTTTCGTTCGTGGATGCTCGAAAATTCATACGAAGACGGATCTTCAACTCCAGAGTCCATAAAGGCGCTTGCACATGTCTCTTGTACCTTCAGTTTCGTTCGTGGATGCGCGAAAATTCACACGAAGACGGATCTTCAACTCCAGAGTCCATAAAGGTGCTTGCAAATGTCTCTTGTACCTTCAGTTTCGTTCGTGGATGCTCGAAAATTCGCACGAAGACGGATCTTCAACTCCACAGTCCATAAAATCGCTTGCAAATGTTTGTGTTAGCCTCAGTTTCGATCGTGGATGCGCGAAAATTCATACGAAGACGGATCTTCAACTCCAGAGTCCATAAAGGCGCTTGCAAATGTCTCTTGTACCTTCAGTTTCGTTCGTGGATGCTCGAAAATTCGTACGAAGACGGATCTTCAACTCCAGAGTCCATAAAATCGCTTGCAAATGTTTGTGTTAGCCTCAGTTTCGATCGTGGATGCGCGAAAATTCATACGAAGACGGATCTTCAACTCCAGAGTCCATAAAGGCGCTTGCAAATGTCTCTTGTACCTTCAGTTTCGTTCGTGGAAGCTCGAAAATTCATACGAAGACGGATCTTCAACTCCAGAGTCCATGAAGGCGCCTGCAAATGTCTCTTGTACCTTCAGTTTCGTTCGTGGATGCTCGAAAATTCATACGAAGACGGATCTTCAGCTCCAGAGTCCATAAAGGCGCTTGCAAATGTCTCTTGTACCTTCAGTTTCGTTCGTGGATGCTCGAAAATTCATACGAAGACGGATCTTCAACTCCAGAGTCCATAAAGGCGCTCGCAAATGTCTCTTGTACCTTCAGTTTCGTTCGTGGATGCGTGAAAATTCATACGGAGACGGATCTTCAACTCCAGAGTCCATAAAGGCGCTTGCAAACGTCTCTTGTACCTTCAGTTTCGTTCGTGGATGCTCGAAAATTCGTACGAAGACGGATCTTCAACTCCACAGTCCATAAAATCGCTTGCAAATGTTTGTGTTAGCCTCAGTTTCGATCGTGGATGCGCGAAAATTCATACGAAGACGGATCTTCAACTCCAGAGTCCATAAAGGCGCTTGCAAATGTCTCTTGTACCTTCAGTTTCGTTCGTGGATGCTCGAAAATTCATACGAAGACGGATCTTCAACTCCAGAGTCCATAAAGGCGCTTGCAAATGTCTCTTGTACCTTCAGTTTCGTTCGTGGATGCGCGAAAATTCACACGAAGACGGATCTTCAACTCCAGAGTCCATAAAGGCGCTTGCAAATGTCTCTTGTACCTTCAGTTTCGTTCGTCGATGCTCGAAAATTCGTACGACGACGGATCTTCAACTCCAGAGTCCATAAAGGCGCTTGCAAATGTCTCTTGTACCTTCAGTTTCGTTCGTGGATGCTCGAAAATTCATACGAAGACGGATCTTCAACTCCAGAGTCCATAAAGGCGCTTGCAAATGTTTGTGTTAGCCTCATTTTCGATCGTGGATGCGCGAAAATTCATACGAAGACGGATCTTCAACTCCAGAGTCCATAAAGGCGCTTGGAAATGTCTCTTGTACCTTCAGTTTCGATCGTGAATGCGCGAAAATTCATACGAAGACGGATCTTCAACTCCAGAGTCCGTAAAGGCGCTTGCAATTGTCTCTTGTACCTTCAGTTTCGTTGCTGGAAGCTCGAAAATTCATACGAAGACGGATCTTTGACTCCAGAGTCCATAAAGATGCTTGCAAATTTCTTTTGTACCTTCAGTTTCGTTCGTGGATGCTCGAAAATTCGTACGAAGACGGATCTTCAACTCCAGAGTCCATAAAGGCGCTTGCAAATGTCTCTTGTACCTTCAGTTTCGTTCGTGGAAGCTCGAAAATTCATACGAAGACGGATCTTCAACTCCAGAGTCCATAAAATCGCTTGCAAATGTTTGTGTTAGCCTCAGTTTCGATCGTGGATGCGCGAAAATTCATACAAAGACGGATCTTCAACTCCAGAGTCCATAAAGGCGCTTGCAAATGTCTCTTGTACCTTCAGTTTCGTTCGTGGAAGCTCGAAAATTCATACGAAGACGGATCTTTGACTCCAGAGTCCATAAAGGTGCTTGCAAATGTCTGTTGTACCTTCAGTTTCGTTCGTGGATGCTCGAAAATTCATACGAAGACGGATCTTCAACTCCAGAGTCCATAAAGGCGCTTGCAAATGTCTCTTGTACCTTCAGTTTCGTTCGTGGATGCTCGAAAATTCGTACGAAGACGGATCTTCAACTCCAGAGTCCATAAAATCGCTTGCAAATGTTTGTGTTAGCCTCAGTTTCGATCGTGGATGCGCGAAAATTCATACGAAGACGGATCTTCAACTCCAGAGTCCATGAAGGCGCCTGCAAATGTCTCTTGTACCTTCAGTTTCGTTCGTGGATGCTCGAAAATTCGTACGAAGACGGATCTTCAACTCCAGAGTCCATAAAGGCGCTTGCAAATGTCTCTTGTACCTTCAGTTTCGTTCGTGGAAGCTCAAAAATTCATACGAAGACGGATCTTCAACTCCAGAGTCCATAAAATCGCTTGCAAATGTTTGTGTTAGCCTCAGTTTCGATCGTGGATGCGCGAAAATTCATACGAAGACGGATCTTCAACTCCTGAGTCCATAAAGGCGCTTGGAAATGTCTCTTGTACCTTCAGTTTCGATCGTGAATGCGCGAAAATTCATACGAAGACGGATCTTCAACTCCAGAGTCCGTAAAGGCGCTTGCAATTGTCTCTTGTACCTTCAGTTTCGTTGCTGGAAGCTCGAAAATTCATACGAAGACGGATCTTTGACTCCAGAGTCCATAAAGATGCTTGCAAATTTCTTTTGTACCTTCAGTTTCGTTCGTGGATGCTCGAAAATTCGTACGAAGACGGATCTTCAACTCCAGAGTCCATAAAGGCGCTTGCAAATGTCTCTTGTACCTTCAGTTTCGTTCGTGGAAGCTCGAAAATTCATACGAAGACGGATCTTCAACTCCAGAGTCCATAAAGGCGCTTGCAAATGTCTCTTGTACCTTCAGTTTCGTTCGTGGATGCGCGAAAATTCACACGAAGACGGATCTTCAACTCCAGAGTCCATAAAGGCGCTTGCAAATGTCTCTTGTACCTTCAGTTTCGTTCGTGGCTGCTCGGAAATTCGTACGAAGACGGATCTTCAACTCCAGAGTCCATAAAGGCGCTTGCAAATGTCTCTTGTACCTTCAGTTTCGTTCGTGGATGCGCGAAAATTCACACGAAGACGGATCTTCAACTCCAGAGTCCATAAAGGCGCTTGCAAATGTTTGTGTTAGCCTCAGTTTCGATCGTGGATGCGCGAAAATTCATACGAAGACGGATCTTTAACTCCAGAGTCCATAAAGGCGCTTGCAAATGTCTCTTGTACCTTCAGTTTCGTTCGTGGATGCTCGAAAATTCATACGAAGACGGATCTTCAACTCCAGAGTCCATAAAGGCGCTTGCAAATGTTTGTGTTAGCCTCAGTTTCGATCGTGGATGCGCGAAAATTCATACGAAGACGGATCTTCAACTCCAGAGTCCATAAAGGCGCTTGCAAATGTCTCTTGTACCTTCAGTTTCGTTCGTGGCTGCTCGAAAATTCGTACGAAGACGGATCTTCAACTCCAGAGTCCATAAAGGCGCTTGCAAATGTCTCTTGTACCTTCAGTTTCGTTCGTGGATGCGCGAAAATTCACACGAAGACGGATCTTCAACTCCAGAGTCCATAAAGGCGCTTGCAAATGTCTCGTGTACCATCAGTTTCGATCGTGGATGCGCGAAAATTCATACGAAGACGGATCTTCAACTCCAGAGTCCATAAAGGCGCTTGGAAATGTCTCGTGTACCATCAGTTTCGATCGTGAATGCGCGAAAATTCATACGAAGACGGATCTTAAACTCCAGAGTCCGTAAAGGCGCTTGCAAATGTCTCTTGTACCTTCAGTTTCGTTCGTGGAAGCTCGAAAATTCATACGAAGACGGATCTTTGACTCCAGAGTCCATAAAGATGCTTGCAAATTTCTTTTGTACCTTCAGTTTCGTTCGTGGATGCTCGAAAATTCATACGAAGACGGATCTTCAACTCCAGAGTCCATAAAGGCGCTTGCAAATGTCTCTTGTACCTTCAGTTTCGTTCGTGGAAGCTCGAAAATTCATACGAAGACGGATCTTCAACTCCAGAGTCCATAAAGGCGCTTGCAAATGTCTCTCGTACCTTCAGTTTCGTTCGTGGATGCGCGAAAATTCACACGAAGACGGATCTTCAACTCCAGAGTCCATAAAGGCGCTTGCAAATGTCTCTTGTACCTTCAGTTTCGTTCGTGGATGCTCGAAAATTCGTACGAAGACGGATCTTCAACTCCAGAGTCCATAAAGGCGCTTGCAAATGTCTCTTGTACCTTCAGTTTAGTTCGTGGAAGCTCGAAAATTCATACGAAGACGGATCTTCAACTCCAGAGTCCATAAAGGCGCTTGCAAATGTCTCTTGTACCTTCAGTTTCGTTCGTGGATGCGCGAAAATTCACACGAAGACGGATCTTCAACTCCAGAGTCCATAAAGGCGCTTGCAAATGTCTCTTGTACCTTCAGTTTCGTTCGTGGATGCTCGAAAATTCGTACGAAGACGGATCTTCAACTCCAGAGTCCATAAAGGCGCTTGCAAATGTCTCTTGTACCTTCAGTTTCGTTCGTGGATGCTCGAAAATTCATACGAAGACGGATCTTCAACTCCAGAGTCCATAAAGGCGCTTGCAAATGTCTCTTGTACCTTCAGTTTCGTTCGTGGAAGCTCGAAAATTCATACGAAGACGGATCTTCAACTCCAGAGTCCATAAAGGCGCTTGCAAATGTCTCTTGTACCTTCAGTTTCGTTCGTGGATGCTCGAAAATTCGTACGAAGACTGATCTTCAACTCCACAGTCCATAAAATCGCTTGCAAATGTTTGTGTTAGCCTCAGTTTCGATCGTGGATGCGCGAAAATTCATACGAAGACGGATCTTCAACTCCAGAGTCCATAAAGGCGCTTGCAAATGTCTCTTGTACCTTCAGTTTCGTTCGTGGATGCTCGAAAATTCGTACGAAGACGGATCTTCAACTCCAGAGTCCATAAAGGCGCTTGCAAATGTCTCTTGTACCTTCAGTTTCGTTCGTGGAAGCTCGAAAATTCATACGAAGACGGATCTTTGACTCCAGAGTCCATAAAGGTGCTTGCAAATGTCTCTTGTACCTTCAGTTTCGTTCGTGGATGCTCGAAAATTCGTACGAAGACGGATCTTCAACTCCAGAGTCCATAAAGGCGCTTGCAGATGTCTCTTGTACCTTCAGTTTCGTTCGTGGAAGCTCAAAAATTCATACGAAGACGGATCTTCAACTCCAGAGTCCATAAAGGCGCTTGCAAATGTCTCTTGTACACTCAGTTTCGTTCGTGGATGCTCGAAAATTCATACGAAGACGGATCTTCAACTCCAGAGTCCATAAAGGCGCTTGCACATGTCTCTTGTACCTTCAGTTTCGTTCGTGGATGCGAAAAAATTCACACGAAGACGGATCTTCAACTCCAGAGTCCATAAAGGTGCTTGCAAATGTCTCTTGTACCTTCAGTTTCGTTCGTGGATGCTCGAAAATTCGTACGAAGACGGATCTTCAACTCCACAGTTCATAAAATCGCTTGCAAATGTTTGTGTTAGCCTCAGTTTCGATCGTGGATGCGCGAAAATTCATACGAAGACGGATCTTCAACTCCAGAGTCCATAAAGGCGCTTGCAAATGTCTCTTGTACCTTCAGTTTCGTTCGTGGATGCTCGAAAATTCGTACGAAGACGGATCTTCAACTCCAGAGTCCATAAAATCGCTTGCAAATGTTTGTGTTAGCCTCAGTTTCGATCGTGGATGCGCGAAAATTCATACGAAGACGGATCTTCAACTCCAGAGTCCATAAAGGCGCTTGCAAATGTCTCTTGTACCTTCAGTTTCGTTCGTGGAAGCTCGAAAATTCGTACGAAGACGGATCTTCAACTCCAGAGTCCATAAAGGCGCTTGCAAATGTCTCTTGTACCTTCAGTTTCGTTCGTGGATGCTCGAAAATTCATACGAAGACGGATCTTCAACTCCAGAGTCCATAAAGGCGCTTGCAAATGTCTCTTGTACCTTCAGTTTCGTTCGTGGAAGCTCGAAAATTCATACGAAGACGGATCTTCAACTCCAGAGTCCATAAAGGCGCTTGCAAATGTCTCTTGTACCTTCAGTTTCGTTCGTGGATGCTCGAAAATTCGTACGAAGACTGATCTTCAACTCCACAGTCCATAAAATCGCTTGCAAATGTTTGTGTTAGCCTCAGTTTCGATCGTGGATGCGCGAAAATTCATACGAAGACGGATCTTCAACTCCAGAGTCCATAAAGGCGCTTGCAAATGTCTCTTGTACCTTCAGTTTCGTTCGTGGATGCTCGAAAATTCGTACGAAGACGGATCTTCAACTCCAGAGTCCATAAAGGCGCTTGCAAATGTCTCTTGTACCTTCAGTTTCGTTCGTGGAAGCTCGAAAATTCATACGAAGACGGATCTTTGACTCCAGAGTCCATAAAGGTGCTTGCAAATGTCTCTTGTACCTTCAGTTTCGTTCGTGGATGCTCGAAAATTCGTACGAAGACGGATCTTCAACTCCAGAGTCCATAAAGGCGCTTGCAGATGTCTCTTGTACCTTCAGTTTCGTTCGTGGAAGCTCAAAAATTCATACGAAGACGGATCTTCAACTCCAGAGTCCATAAAGGCGCTTGCAAATGTCTCTTGTACACTCAGTTTCGTTCGTGGATGCTCGAAAATTCATACGAAGACGGATCTTCAACTCCAGAGTCCATAAAGGCGCTTGCACATGTCTCTTGTACCTTCAGTTTCGTTCGTGGATGCGAAAAAATTCACACGAAGACGGATCTTCAACTCCAGAGTCCATAAAGGTGCTTGCAAATGTCTCTTGTACCTTCAGTTTCGTTCGTGGATGCTCGAAAATTCGTACGAAGACGGATCTTCAACTCCACAGTTCATAAAATCGCTTGCAAATGTTTGTGTTAGCCTCAGTTTCGATCGTGGATGCGCGAAAATTCATACGAAGACGGATCTTCAACTCCAGAGTCCATAAAGGCGCTTGCAAATGTCTCTTGTACCTTCAGTTTCGTTCGTGGATGCTCGAAAATTCGTACGAAGACGGATCTTCAACTCCAGAGTCCATAAAATCGCTTGCAAATGTTTGTGTTAGCCTCAGTTTCGATCGTGGATGCGCGAAAATTCATACGAAGACGGATCTTCAACTCCAGAGTCCATAAAGGCGCTTGCAAATGTCTCTTGTACCTTCAGTTTCGTTCGTGGAAGCTCGAAAATTCATACGAAGACGGATCTTTGACTCCAGAGTCCATAAAGGTGCTTGCAAATGTCTGTTGTCCCTTCAGTTTCGTTCGTGGATGCTCGAAAATTCATACGAAGACGGATCTTCAACTCCAGAGTCCATAAAGGCGCTTGCAAATGTCTCTTGTACCTTCAGTTTCGTTCGTGGATGCTCGAAAATTCGTACGAAGACGGATCTTCAACTCCAGAGGCCATAAAATCGCTTGCAAATGTTTGTGTTAACCTCAGTTTCGATCGTGGATGCGCGAAAATTCATACGAAGACGGATCTTCAACTCCAGAGTCCATGAAGGCGCCTGCAAATGTCTCTTGTACCTTCAGTTTCGTTCGTGGATGCTCGAAAATTCGTACGAAGACGGATCTTCAACTCCACAGTTCATAAAATCGCTTGCAAATGTTTGTGTTAGCCTCAGTTTCGATCGTGGATGCGCGAAAATTCATACGAAGACGGATCTTCAACTCCAGAGTCCATAAAGGCGCTTGCAAATGTCTCTTGTACCTTCAGTTTCGTTCGTGGATGCTCGAAAATTCGTACGAAGACGGATCTTCAACTCCAGAGTCCATAAAATCGCTTGCAAATGTTTGTGTTAGCCTCAGTTTCGATCGTGGATGCGCGAAAATTCATACGAAGACGGATCTTCAACTCCAGAGGCCATAAAGGCGCTTGGAAATGTCTCTTGTACCTTCAGTTTCGATCGTGAATGCGCGAAAATTCATACGAAGACGGATCTTCAACTCCAGAGTCCATAAAGGCGCTTGCAAATGTCTCTTGTACCTCCAGTTTCGTTCGTGGATGCTCGAAAATTCGTACGAAGACGGATCTTCAACTCCAGAGTCCATAAAGGCGCTTGCAAATGTCTCTTGTACCTTCAGTTTCGTTCGTGGAAGCTCGAAAATTCATACGAAGACGGATCTTCAACTCCAGAGTCCATAAAGGCGCTTGCAAATGTCTCTTGTACCTTCAGTTTCGTTCGTGGATGCTCGAGAATTCATACGAAGACGGATCTTCAACTCCGGAGTCCATAAAGGCGCTTGCAAATGTCTCTTGTACCTTCAGTTTCGTTCGTGGATGCGCGAAAATTCACACGAAGACATATCTTCAACTCCAGAGTCCATAAAGGCGCTTCCGAATGTCTCTTGTACCTTCAGTTTCGTTCGTGGATGCTCGAAAATTCATACGAAGACGGATCTTCAACTCCAGAGTCCATAAAGGCGCTTGCAAATGTCTATTGTACCTTCAGTTTCGTTCGTGGATGCTCGAAAATTCGTACGAAGACGGATCTTCAACTCCACAGTCCATAAAATCGCTTGCAAATGTTTGTGTTAGCCTCAGTTTCGATCGTGGATGCGCGAAAATTCATACGAAGACGGATCTTCAACTCCAGAGTCCATAAAGGCGCTTGCAAATGTCTCTTGTACCTTCAGTTTCGTTCGTGGATGCTTGAAAATTCGTACGGAGACGGATCTTCAACTCCAGAGTCCATAAAGGCGCTTGCAAATGTCTCTTGTACCTTCAGTTTCGTTCGTGGAAGCTCAAAAATTCATACGAAGACGGATCTTCAACTCCAGAGTCCATAAAGGCGCTTGCAAATGTCTCTTGTACCTTCAGTTTCGTTCGTGGATGCTCGAAAATTCATACGAAGACGGATCTTCAACTCCAGAGTCCATAAAGGCGCTTGCAAATGTCTCTTGTACCTCCAGTTTCGTTCGTGGATGCGCGAAAATTCACACGAAGACGGATCTTCAACTCCAGAGTCCATAAAGGCGCTTCCGAATGTCTCTTGTACCTTCAGTTTCGTTCGTGGATGCTCAAAAATTCGTACGAAGACGGATCTCCAACTCCAGAGTCCATAAAGGCGCTTGCAAATGTCTCTTGTACCTTCAGTTTCGTTCGTGGATGCTCGAAAATTCATTCGAAGACGGATCTTCAACTCCAGAGTCCATAAAGGCGCTTGCAAATGTCTCTTGTACCTTCAGTTTCGTTCGTGGATGCTCGAAAATTCGTACGAAGACGGATCTTCAACTCCACAGTCCATAAAATCGCTTGCAAATGTTTGTGTTAGCCTCAGTTTCGATCGTGGATGCGCGAGAATTCATACGAAGACGGATCTTCAACTCCAGAGTCCATAAAGGCGCTTGCAAATGTCTCTTGTACCTTCAGTTTCGTTCGTGGATGCTCGAAAATTCGTACGAAGACGGATCTTCAACTCCAGAGTCCATAAAATCGCTTGCAAATGTTTGTGTTAGCCTCAGTTTCGATCGTGGATGCGCGAAAATTCATACGAAGACGGATCTTCAACTCCAGAGTCCATAAAGGCGCTTGCAAATGTCTCTTGTACCTTCAATTTCGTTCGTGGAAGCTCGAAAATTCATACGAAGACGGATCTTTGACTCCAGAGTCCATAAAGGTGCTTGCAAATGTCTGTTGTACCTTCAGTTCCGTTCGTGGATGCTCGAAAATTCATACGAAGACGGATCTTCAACTCCAGAGTCCATAAAGGCGCTTGCAAATGTCTCTTGTACCTTCAGTTTCGTTCGTGGATGCTCGAAAATTCGTACGAAGACGGATCTTCAACTCCAGAGTCCATAAAATCGCTTGCAAATGTTTGTGTTAGCCTCAGTTTCGATCGTGGATGCGCGAAAATTCATACGAAGACGGATCTTCAACTCCAGAGTCCATGAAGGCGCTTGCAAATGTCTCTTGTACCTTCAGTTTCGTTCGTGGATGCTCGAAAATTCATACGAAGACGGATCTTCAGCTCCAGAGTCCATAAAGGCGCTTGCAAATGTCTCTTGTACCTTCAGTTTCGTTCGTGGATGCTCGAAAATTCATACGAAGACGGATCTTCAACTCCAGAGTCCATAAAGGCGCTTTCAAATGTCTCTTGTACTCTCAGTTTCGTTCGTGGATGCTCGAAAATTCATACGGAGACGGATCTTCAACTCCAGAGTCCATAAAGGCGCTTGCAAACGTCTCTTGTACCTTCAGTTTCGTTCGTGGATGCTCGAAAATTCGTACGAAGACGGATCTTCAACTCCACAGTCCATAAAATCGCTTGCAAATGTTTGTGTTAGCCTCAGTTTCGATCGTGGATGCGCGAAAATTCATACGAAGACGGATCTTCAACTCCAGAGTCCATAAAGGCGCTTGCAAATGTCTCTTGTACCTTCAGTTCCGATCGTGGATGCGCGAAAATTCATACGAAGACGGATCTCCAACTCCAGAGTCCATAAAGGCGCTTGCAAATGTCTCTTGTACCTTCAGTTTCGTTCTTGGATAGGCGAAAATTCATACGAAGACGGATCTCCAACTCCAGAGTCCATAAAGGCGCTTGCAAATGTCTCTTGTACCTTCAGTTTCGTTCGTGGATGCTCGAAAATTCATACGAAGACGGATCTTCAACTCCAGAGTCCATAAAGGCGCTTGCAAATGTCTCTTGTACCTTCAGTTTCGTTCGTGGATGCTCGAAAATTCGTACGAAGACGGATCTTCAACTCCAGAGTCCATAAAGGCGCTTGCAAATGTCTCTTGTACCTTCAGTTTCGTTCGTGGATGCTCGAAAATTCGTACGAAGACGGATCTTCAACTCCACAGTCCATAAAATCGCTTGCAAATGTTTGTGTTAGCCTCAGTTTCGATCGTGGATGCGCGAAAATTCATACGAAGACGGATCTTCAACTCCAGAGTCCATAAAGGCGCTTGCGAATGTCTCTTGTACCTTCAGTTTCGTTCGTGGATGCTTGAAAATTCGTACGGAGACGGATCTTCAACTCCAGAGTCCATAAAGGCGCTTGCAAATGTCTCTTGTACCTTCAGTTTCGTTCGTGGAAGCTCAAAAATTCATACGAAGACGGATCTTCAACTCCAGAGTCCATAAAGGCGCTTGCAAATGTCTCTTGTACCTTCAGTTTCGTTCGTGGATGCTCGAAAATTCATACGAAGACGGATCTTCAACTCCAGAGTCCATAAAGGCGCTTGCAAATGTCTCTTGTACCTCCAGTTTCGTTCGTGGATGCGCGAAAATTCACACGAAGACGGATCTTCAACTCCAGAGTCCATAAAGGCGCTTCCGAATGTCTCTTGTACCTTCAGTTTCGTTCGTGGATGCTCAAAAATTCGTACGAAGACGGATCTCCAACTCCAGAGTCCATAAAGGCGCTTGCAAATGTCTCTTGTACCTTCAGTTTCGTTCGTGGATGCTCGAAAATTCATTCGAAGACGGATCTTCAACTCCAGAGTCCATAAAGGCGCTTGCAAATGTCTCTTGTACCTTCAGTTTCGTTCGTGGATGCTCGAAAATTCGTACGAAGACGGATCTTCAACTCCACAGTCCATAAAATCGCTTGCAAATGTTTGTGTTAGCCTCAGTTTCGATCGTGGATGCGCGAGAATTCATACGAAGACGGATCTTCAACTCCAGAGTCCATAAAGGCGCTTGCAAATGTCTCTTGTACCTTCAGTTTCGTTCGTGGATGCTCGAAAATTCGTACGAAGACGGATCTTCAACTCCAGAGTCCATAAAATCGCTTGCAAATGTTTGTGTTAGCTTCAGTTTCGATCGTGGATGCGCGAAAATTCATACGAAGACGGATCTTCAACTCCAGAGTCCATAAAGGCGCTTGCAAATGTCTCTTGTACCTTCAATTTCGTTCGTGGAAGCTCGAAAATTCATACGAAGACGGATCTTTGACTCCAGAGTCCATAAAGGTGCTTGCAAATGTCTGTTGTACCTTCAGTTTCGTTCGTGGATGCTCGAAAATTCATACGAAGACGGATCTTCAACTCCAGAGTCCATAAAGGCGCTTGCAAATGTCTCTTGTACCTTCAGTTTCGTTCGTGGATGCTCGAAAATTCGTACGAAGACGGATCTTCAACTCCAGAGTCCATAAAATCGCTTGCAAATGTTTGTGTTAGCCTCAGTTTCGATCGTGGATGCGCGAAAATTCATACGAAGACGGATCTTCAACTCCAGAGTCCATGAAGGCGCTTGCAAATGTCTCTTGTCCCTTCAGTTTCGTTCGTGGATGCTCGAAAATTCATACGAAGACGGATCTTCAGCTCCAGAGTCCATAAAGGCGCTTGCAAATGTCTCTTGTACCTTCAGTTTCGTTCGTGGATGCTCGAAAATTCATACGAAGACGGATCTTCAACTCCAGAGTCCATAAAGGCGCTTCCAAATGTCTCTTGTACTCTCAGTTTCGTTCGTGGATGCTCGAAAATTCATACGGAGACGGATCTTCAACTCCAGAGTCCATAAAGGCGCTTGCAAACGTCTCTTGTACCTTCAGTTTCGTTCGTGGATGCTCGAAAATTCGTACGAAGACGGATCTTCAACTCCACAGTCCATAAAATCGCTTGCAAATGTTTGTGTTAGATTCAGTTTCGATCGTGGATGCGCGAAAATTCATACGAAGACGGATCTTCAACTCCAGAGTCCATAAAGGCGCTTGCAAATGTCTCTTGTACCTTCAGTTCCGATCGTGGATGCGCGAAAATTCATACGAAGACGGATCTCCAACTCCAGAGTCCATAAAGGCGCTTGCAAATGTCTCTTGTACCTTCAGTTTCGTTCTTGGATAGGCGAAAATTCATACGAAGACGGATCTCCAACTCCAGAGTCCATAAAGGCGCTTGCAAATGTCTCTTGTACCTTCAGTTTCGTTCGTGGATGCTCGAAAATTCATACGAAGACGGATCTTCAACTCCAGAGTCCATAAAGGCGCTTGCAAATGTCTCTTGTACCTTCAGTTTCGTTCGTGGATGCTCGAAAATTCGTACGAAGACGGATCTTCAACTCCAGAGTCCATAAAGGCGCTTGCAAATGTCTCTTGTACCTTCAGTTTCGTTCGTGGATGCTCGAAAATTCGTACGAAGACGGATCTTCAACTCCACAGTCCATAAAATCGCTTGCAAATGTTTGTGTTAGCCTCAGTTTCGATCGTGGATGCGCGAAAATTCATACGAAGACGGATCTTCAACTCCAGAGGCCATAAAGGCGCTTGGAAATGTCTCTTGTACCTTCAGTTTCGATCGTGAATGCGCGAAAATTCATACGAAGACGGATCTTCAACTCCAGAGTCCATAAAGGCGCTTGCAAATGTCTCTTGTACCTCCAGTTTCGTTCGTGGATGCTCGAAAATTCGTACGAAGACGGATCTTCAACTCCAGAGTCCATAAAGGCGCTTGCAAATGTCTCTTGTACCTTCAGTTTCGTTCGTGGAAGCTCGAAAATTCATACGAAGACGGATCTTCAACTCCAGAGTCCATAAAGGCGCTTGCAAATGTCTCTTGTACCTTCAGTTTCGTTCGTGGATGCTCGAGAATTCATACGAAGACGGATCTTCAACTCCGGAGTCCATAAAGGCGCTTGCAAACGTCTCTTGTACCTTCAGTTTCGTTCGTGGATGCTCGAAAATTCGTACGAAGACGGATCTTCAACTCCACAGTCCATAAAATCGCTTGCAAATGTTTGTGTTAGCCTCAGTTTCGATCGTGGATGCGCGAAAATTCATACGAAGACGGATCTTCAACTCCAGAGTCCATAAAGGCGCTTGCAAATGTCTCTTGTACCTTCAGTTCCGATCGTGGATGCGCGAAAATTCATACGAAGACGGATCTCCAACTCCAGAGTCCATAAAGGCGCTTGCAAATGTCTCTTGTACCTTCAGTTTCGTTCTTGGATAGGCGAAAATTCATACGAAGACGGATCTCCAACTCCAGAGTCCATAAAGGCGCTTGCAAATGTCTCTTGTACCTTCAGTTTCGTTCGTGGATGCTCGAAAATTCATACGAAGACGGATCTTCAACTCCAGAGTCCATAAAGGCGCTTGCAAATGTCTCTTGTACCTTCAGTTTCGTTCGTGGATGCTCGAAAATTCGTACGAAGACGGATCTTCAACTCCAGAGTCCATAAAGGCGCTTGCAAATGTCTCTTGTACCTTCAGTTTCGTTCGTGGATGCTCGAAAATTCGTACGAAGACGGATCTTCAACTCCACAGTCCATAAAATCGCTTGCAAATGTTTGTGTTAGCCTCAGTTTCGATCGTGGATGCGCGAAAATTCATACGAAGACGGATCTTCAACTCCAGAGTCCATAAAGGCGCTTGCAAATGTCTCTTGTACCTTCAGTTTCGTTCGTGGATGCTTGAAAATTCGTACGGAGACGGATCTTCAACTCCAGAGTCCATAAAGGCGCTTGCAAATGTCTCTTGTACCTTCAGTTTCGTTCGTGGAAGCTCAAAAATTCATACGAAGACGGATCTTCAACTCCAGAGTCCATAAAGGCGCTTGCAAATGTCTCTTGTACCTTCAGTTTCGTTCGTGGATGCTCGAAAATTCATACGAAGACGGATCTTCAACTCCAGAGTCCATAAAGGCGCTTGCAAATGTCTCTTGTACCTCCAGTTTCGTTCGTGGATGCGCGAAAATTCACACGAAGACGGATCTTCAACTCCAGAGTCCATAAAGGCGCTTCCGAATGTCTCTTGTACCTTCAGTTTCGTTCGTGGATGCTCAAAAATTCGTACGAAGACGGATCTCCAACTCCAGAGTCCATAAAGGCGCTTGCAAATGTCTCTTGTACCTTCAGTTTCGTTCGTGGATGCTCGAAAATTCATTCGAAGACGGATCTTCAACTCCAGAGTCCATAAAGGAGCTTGCAAATGTCTCTTGTACCTTCAGTTTCGTTCGTGGATGCTCGAAAATTCGTACGAAGACGGATCTTCAACTCCACAGTCCATAAAATCGCTTGCAAATGTTTGTGTTAGCCTCAGTTTCGATCGTGGATGCGCGAGAATTCATACGAAGACGGATCTTCAACTCCAGAGTCCATAAAGGCGCTTGCAAATGTCTCTTGTACCTTCAGTTTCGTTCGTGGATGCTCGAAAATTCGTACGAAGACGGATCTTCAACTCCAGAGTCCATAAAATCGCTTGCAAATGTTTGTGTTAGCCTCAGTTTCGATCGTGGATGCGCGAAAATTCATACGAAGACGGATCTTCAACTCCAGAGTCCATAAAGGCGCTTGCAAATGTCTCTTGTACCTTCAATTTCGTTCGTGGAAGCTCGAAAATTCATACGAAGACGGATCTTTGACTCCAGAGTCCATAAAGGTGCTTGCAAATGTCTGTTGTACCTTCAGTTTCGTTCGTGGATGCTCGAAAATTCATACGAAGACGGATCTTCAACTCCAGAGTCCATAAAGGCGCTTGCAAATGTCTCTTGTACCTTCAGTTTCGTTCGTGGATGCTCGAAAATTCGTACGAAGACGGATCTTCAACTCCAGAGTCCATAAAATCGCTTGCAAATGTTTGTGTTAGCCTCAGTTTCGATCGTGGATGCGCGAAAATTCATACGAAGACGGATCTTCAACTCCAGAGTCCATGAAGGCGCTTGCAAATGTCTCTTGTCCCTTCAGTTTCGTTCGTGGATGCTCGAAAATTCATACGAAGACGGATCTTCAGCTCCAGAGTCCATAAAGGCGCTTGCAAATGTCTCTTGTACCTTCAGTTTCGTTCGTGGATGCTCGAAAATTCATACGAAGACGGATCTTCAACTCCAGAGTCCATAAAGGCGCTTTCAAATGTCTCTTGTACTCTCAGTTTCGTTCGTGGATGCTCGAAAATTCATACGGAGACGGATCTTCAACTCCAGAGTCCATAAAGGCGCTTGCAAACGTCTCTTGTACCTTCAGTTTCGTTCGTGGATGCTCGAAAATTCGTACGAAGACGGATCTTCAACTCCACAGTCCATAAAATCGCTTGCAAATGTTTGTGTTAGCCTCAGTTTCGATCGTGGATGCGCGAAAATTCATACGAAGACGGATCTTCAACTCCAGAGTCCATAAAGGCGCTTGCAAATGTCTCTTGTACCTTCAGTTCCGATCGTGGATGCGCGAAAATTCATACGAAGACGGATCTCCAACTCCAGAGTCCATAAAGGCGCTTGCAAATGTCTCTTGTACCTTCAGTTTCGTTCTTGGATAGGCGAAAATTCATACGAAGACGGATCTCCAACTCCAGAGTCCATAAAGGCGCTTGCAAATGTCTCTTGTACCTTCAGTTTCGTTCGTGGATGCTCGAAAATTCATACGAAGACGGATCTTCAACTCCAGAGTCCATAAAGGCGCTTGCAAATGTCTCTTGTACCTTCAGTTTCGTTCGTGGATGCTCGAAAATTCGTACGAAGACGGATCTTCAACTCCAGAGTCCATAAAGGCGCTTGCAAATGTCTCTTGTACCTTCAGTTTCGTTCGTGGATGCTCGAAAATTCGTACGAAGACGGATCTTCAACTCCACAGTCCATAAAATCGCTTGCAAATGTTTGTGTTAGCCTCAGTTTCGATCGTGGATGCGCGAAAATTCATACGAAGACGGATCTTCAACTCCAGAGGCCATAAAGGCGCTTGGAAATGTCTCTTGTACCTTCAGTTTCGATCGTGAATGCGCGAAAATTCATACGAAGACGGATCTTCAACTCCAGAGTCCATAAAGGCGCTTGCAAATGTCTCTTGTACCTCCAGTTTCGTTCGTGGATGCTCGAAAATTCGTACGAAGACGGATCTTCAACTCCAGAGTCCATAAAGGCGCTTGCAAATGTCTCTTGTACCTTCAGTTTCGTTCGTGGAAGCTCGAAAATTCATACGAAGACGGATCTTCAACTCCAGAGTCCATAAAGGCGCTTGCAAATGTCTCTTGTACCTTCAGTTTCGTTCGTGGATGCTCGAGAATTCATACGAAGACGGATCTTCAACTCCGGAGTCCATAAAGGCGCTTGCAAATGTCTCTTGTACCTTCAGTTTCGTTCGTGGATGCTCGAAAATTCGTACGAAGACGGATCTTCAACTCCAGAGTCCATAAAATCGCTTGCAAATGTTTGTGTTAGCCTCAGTTTCGATCGTGGATGCGCGAAAATTCATACGAAGACGGATCTTCAACTCCAGAGTCCATGAAGGCGCTTGCAAATGTCTCTTGTACCTTCAGTTTCGTTCGTGGATGCTCGAAAATTCATACGAAGACGGATCTTCAGCTCCAGAGTCCATAAAGGCGCTTGCAAATGTCTCTTGTACCTTCAGTTTCGTTCGTGGATGCTCGAAAATTCATACGAAGACGGATCTTCAACTCCAGAGTCCATAAAGGCGCTTTCAAATGTCTCTTGTACTCTCAGTTTCGTTCGTGGATGCTCGAAAATTCATACGGAGACGGATCTTCAACTCCAGAGTCCATAAAGGCGCTTGCCAACGTCTCTTGTACCTTCAGTTTCGTTCGTGGATGCTCGAAAATTCGTACGAAGACGGATCTTCAACTCCACAGTCCATAAAATCGCTTGCAAATGTTTGTGTTAGCCTCAGTTTCGATCGTGGATGCGCGAAAATTCATACGAAGACGGATCTTCAACTCCAGAGTCCATAAAGGCGCTTGCAAATGTCTCTTGTACCTTCAGTTCCGATCGTGGATGCGCGAAAATTCATACGAAGACGGATCTCCAACTCCAGAGTCCATAAAGGCGCTTGCAAATGTCTCTTGTACCTTCAGTTTCGTTCGTGGATGCTCGAAAATTCATACGAAGACGGATCTTCAACTCCAGAGTCCATAAAGGCGCTTGCAAATGTCTCTTGTACCTTCAGTTTCGTTCGTGGATGCTCGAAAATTCGTACGAAGACGGATCTTCAACTCCAGAGTCCATAAAGGCGCTTGCAAATGTCTCTTGTACCTTCAGTTTCGTTCGTGGATGCTCGAAAATTCGTACGAAGACGGATCTTCAACTCCACAGTCCATAAAATCGCTTGCAAATGTTTGTGTTAGCCTCAGTTTCGATCGTGGATGCGCGAAAATTCATACGAAGACGGATCTTCAACTCCAGAGGCCATAAAGGCGCTTGGAAATGTCTCTTGTACCTTTAGTTTCGATCGTGAATGCGCGAAAATTCATACGAAGACGGATCTTCAACTCCAGAGTCCATAAAGGCGCTTGCAAATGTCTCTTGTACCTCCAGTTTCGTTCGTGGATGCTCGAAAATTCGTACGAAGACGGATCTTCAACTCCAGAGTCCATAAAGGCGCTTGCAAATGTCTCTTGTACCTTCAGTTTCGTTCGTGGAAGCTCGAAAATTCATACGAAGACGGATCTTCAACTCCAGAGTCCATAAAGGCGCTTGCAAATGTCTCTTGTACCTTCAGTTCCGATCGTGGATGCGCGAAAATTCATACGAAGACGGATCTCCAACTCCAGAGTCCATAAAGGCGCTTGCAAATGTCTCTTGTACCTTCAGTTTCGTTCGTGGATGCTCGAAAATTCATACGAAGACGGATCTTCAACTCCAGAGTCCATAAAGGCGCTTGCAAATGTCTCTTGTACCTTCAGTTTCGTTCGTGGATGCTCGAAAATTCGTACGAAGACGGATCTTCAACTCCAGAGTCCATGAAGGCGCTTGCAAATGTCTCTTGTACCTTCAGTTTCGTTCGTGGATGCTCGAAAATTCGTACGAAGACGGATCTTCAACTCCACAGTCCATAAAATCGCTTGCAAATGTTTGTGTTAGCCTCAGTTTCGATCGTGGATGCGCGAAAATTCATACGAAGACGGATCTTCAACTCCAGAGGCCATAAAGGCGCTTGGAAATGTCTCTTGTACCTTTAGTTTCGATCGTGAATGCGCGAAAATTCATACGAAGACGGATCTTCAACTCCAGAGTCCATAAAGGCGCTTGCAAATGTCTCTTGTACCTCCAGTTTCGTTCGTGGATGCTCGAAAATTCGTACGAAGACGGATCTTCAACTCCAGAGTCCATAAAGGCGCTTGCAAATGTCTCTTGTACCTTCAGTTTCGTTCGTGGAAGCTCGAAAATTCATACGAAGACGGATCTTCAACTCCAGAGTCCATAAAGGCGCTTGCAAATGTCTCTTGTACCTTCAGTTTCGTTCGTGGATGCTCGAGAATTCATACGAAGACGGATCTTCAACTCCGGAGTCCATAAAGGCGCTTGCAAATGTCTCTTGTACCTTCAGTTTCGTTCGTGGATGCTCGAAAATTCGTACGAAGACGGATCTTCAACTCCACAGTCCATAAAATCGCTTGCAAATGTTTGTGTTAGCCTCAGTTTCGATCGTGGATGCGCGAAAATTCATACGAAGACGGATCTTCAACTCCAGAGTCCATAAAGGCGCTTGCAAATGTCTCTTGTACCTTCAGTTTCGTTCGTGGATGCTTGAAAATTCGTACGAAGACGGATCTTCAACTCCAGAGTCCATAAAGGCGCGTGCAAATGTCTCTTGTACCTTCAGTTTCGTTCGTGGAAGCTCAAAAATTCATACGAAGACGGATCTTCAACTCCAGAGTCCATAAAGGCGCTTGCAAATGTCTCTTGTACCTTCAGTTTCGTTCGTGGATGCTCGAAAATTCATACGAAGACGGATCTTCAACTCCAGAGTTCATAAAGGCGCTTGCAAATGTCTCTTGTACCTTCAGTTTCGTTCGTGGATGCGCGAAAATTCACACGAAGACGGATCTTCAACTCCAGAGTCCATAAAGGCGCTTCCGAATGTCTCTTGTACCTTCAGTTTCGTTCGTGGATGCTCAAAAATTCGTACGAAGACGGATCTCCAACTCCAGAGTCCATAAAGGCGCTTGCAAATGTCTCTTGTACCTTCAGTTTCGTTCGTGGATGCTCGAAAATTCATACGAAGACGGATCTTCAACTCCAGAGTCCATAAAGGCGCTTGCAAATGTCTCTTGTACCTTCAGTTTCGTTCGTGGATGCTCGAAAATTCGTACGAAGACGGATCTTCAACTCCACAGTCCATAAAATCGCTTGCAAATGTTTGTGTTAGCCTCAGTTTCGATCGTGGATGCGCGAGAATTCATACGAAGACGGATCTTCAACTCCAGAGTCCATAAAGGCGCTTGCAAATGTCTCTTGTACCTTCAGTTTCGTTCGTGGATGCTCGAAAATTCGTACGAAGACGGATCTTCAACTCCAGAGTCCATAAAATCGCTTGCAAATGTTTGTGTTAGCCTCAGTTTCGATCGTGGATGCGCGAAAATTCATACGAAGACGGATCTTCAACTCCAGAGTCCATAAAGGCGCTTGCAAATGTCTCTTGTACCTTCAATTTCGTTCGTGGAAGCTCGAAAATTCATACGAAGACGGATCTTTGACTCCAGAGTCCATAAAATCGCTTGCGAATGTTTGTGTTAGCCTCAGTTTCGATCGTGGATGCGCGAAAATTCATACGAAGACGGATCTTCAACTCCAGAGTCCATAAAGGCGCTTGCAAATGTCTCTTGTACCTTCAGTTTCGTTCGTGGATGCTCGAAAATTCATACGAAGACGGATCTTCAACTCCAGAGTCCATAAAGGCGCTTGCAAATGTCTCTTATACCTTCAGTTTCGTTCGTGGATGCGCGAAAATTCACACGAAGACGGATCTTCAACTCCAGAGTCCATAAAGGCGCTTCCGAATGTCTCTTGTACCTTCAGTTTCGTTCGTGGATGCTCGAAAATTCATACGAAGACGGATCTTCAACTCCAGAGTCCATAAAGGCGCTTGCAAATGTCTATTGTACCTTCAGTTTCGTTCGTGGATGCTCGAAAATTCGTACGAAGACGGATCTTCAACTCCACAGTCCATAAAATCGCTTGCAAATGTTTGTGTTAGCCTCAGTTTCGATCGTGGATGCGCGAAAATTCATACGAAGACGGATCTTCAACTCCAGAGTCCATAAAGGCGCTTGCAAATGTCTCTTGTACGTTCAGTTTCGTTCGTGGATGCTTGAAAATTCGCACGAAGACGGATCTTCAACTCCAGAGTCCACAAAGGCGCTTGCAAATGTCTCTTGTACCTTCAGTTTCGTTCGTGGAAGCTCAAAAATTCATACGAAGACGGATCTTCAACTCCGGAGTCCATAAAGGCGCTTGCAAATGTCTCTTGTACCTTCAGTTTCGTTCGTGGATGCTCGAAAATTCATACGAAGACGGATCTTCAACTCCAGAGTCCATAAAGGCGCTTGCAAATGTCTCTTGTACCTTCAGTTTCGTTCGTGGATGCGCGAAAATTCACACGAAGACGGATCTTCAACTCCAGAGTCCATAAAGGCGCTTGCAAATGTCTCTTGTACCTTCAGTTTCGTTCGTGTATGCTCGAAAATTCATACGAAGACGGATCTTCAGCTCCAGAGTCCATAAAGGCGCTTGCAAATGTCTCTTGTACCTTCAGTTTCGTTCGTGGATGCTCGAAAATTCATACGAAGACGGATCTTCAACTCCAGAGTCCATAAAGGCGCTTTCAAATGTCTCTTGTACTCTCAGTTTCGTTCGTGGATGCTCGAAAATTCATACGGAGACGGATCTTCAACTCCAGAGTCCATAAAGGCGCTTGCAAACGTCTCTTGTACCTTCAGTTTCGTTCGTGGATGCTCGAAAATTCGTACGAAGACGGATCTTCAACGACACAGTCCATAAAATCGCTTGCAAATGTTTGTGTTAGCCTCAGTTTCGATCGTGGATGCGCGAAAATTCATACGAAGACGGATCTTCAACTCCAGAGTCCATAAAGGCGCTTGCAAATGTCTCTTGTACCTTCAGTTTCGTTCGTGGATAGGCGAAAATTCATACGAAGACGGATCTTCAACTCCAGAGTCCATAAAGGCGCTTGGAAATGTCTCTTGTACCTTCAGTTTCGTTCGTGTATGCTCGAAAATTCATACGAAGACGGATCTTCAGCTCCAGAGTCCATAAAGGCGCTTGCAAATGTCTCTTGTACCTTCAGTTTCGTTCGTGTATGCTCGAAAATTCATACGAAGACGGATCTTCAGCTCCAGAGTCCATAAAGGCGCTTGCAAATGTCTCTTGTACCTTCAGTTTCGTTCGTGGATGCTCGGAAATTCATACGAAGACGGATCTTCAACTCCAGAGTCCATAAAGGCGCTTTCAAATGTCTCTTGTACTCTCAGTTTCGTTCGTGGATGCTCGAAAATTCATACGGAGACGGATCTTCAACTCCAGAGTCCATAAAGGCGCTTGCAAACGTCTCTTGTACCTTCAGTTTCGTTCGTGGATGCTCGAAAATTCGTACGAAGACGGATCTTCAACTCCACAGTCCATAAAATCGCTTGCAAATGTTTGTGTTAGCCTCAGTTTCGATCGTGGATGCGCGAAAATTCATACGAAGACGGATCTTCAACTCCAGAGTCCATAAAGGCGCTTGCAAATGTCTCTTGTACCTTCAGTTTCGTTCGTGGATAGGCGAAAATTCATACGAAGACGGATCTTCAACTCCAGAGTCCATAAAGGCGCTTGCAAATGTCTCTTGTACCTTCAGTTCCGATCGTGGATGCGCGAAAATTCATACGAAGACGGATCTCCAACTCCAGAGTCCATAAAGGCGCTTGCAAATGTCTCTTGTACCTTCAGTTTCGTTCGTGGATGCTCGAAAATTCATACGAAGAGGGATCTTCAACTCCAGAGTCCATAAAGGCGCTTGCAAATGTCTCTTGTACCTTCAGTTTCGTTCGTGGATGCTCGAAAATTCATACGAAGACGGATCTTCAACTCCAGAGTCCATAAAGGCGCTTGCAAATGTCTTTTGTACCTTTAGTTTCGTTCGTGGATGCTCGAAAATTCGTACGAAGACGGATCTTCAACTCCACAGTCCATAAAATCGCTTGCGAATGTTTGTGTTAGCCTCAGTTTCGATCGTGGATGCGCGAAAATTCATACGAAGACGGATCTTCAACTCCAGAGTCCATAAAGGCGCTTGCAAATGTCTCTTGTACCTTCAGTTTCGTTCGTGGATGCTCGAAAATTCATACGAAGACGGATCTTCAACTCCAGAGTCCATAAAGGCGCTTGCAAATGTCTCTTATACCTTCAGTTTCGTTCGTGGATGCGCGAAAATTCACACGAAGACGGATCTTCAACTCCAGAGTCCATAAAGGCGCTTCCGAATGTCTCTTGTACCTTCAGTTTCGTTCGTGGATGCTCGAAAATTCATACGAAGACGGATCTTCAACTCCAGAGTCCATAAAGGCGCTTGCAAATGTCTATTGTACCTTCAGTTTCGTTCGTGGATGCTCGAAAATTCGTACGAAGACGGATCTTCAACTCCACAGTCCATAAAATCGCTTGCAAATGTTTGTGTTAGCCTCAGTTTCGATCGTGGATGCGCGAAAATTCATACGAAGACGGATCTTCAACTCCAGAGTCCATAAAGGCGCTTGCAAATGTCTCTTGTACCTTCAGTTTCGTTCGTGGATGCTTGAAAATTCGTACGAAGACGGATCTTCAACTCCAGAGTCCATAAAGGCGCTTGCAAATGTCTCTTGTACCTTCAGTTTCGTTCGTGGAAGCTCAAAAATTCATACGAAGACGGATCTTCAACTCCGGAGTCCATAAAGGCGCTTGCAAATGTCTCTTGTACCTTCAGTTTCGTTCGTGGATGCTCGAAAATTCATACGAAGACGGATCTTCAACTCCAGAGTCCATAAAGGCGCTTGCAAATGTCTCTTGTACCTTCAGTTTCGTTCGTGGATGCGCGAAAATTCACACGAAGACGGATCTTCGACTCCAGAGTCCATAAAGGCGCTTGCAAATGTCTCTTGTACCTTCAGTTTCGTTCGTGTATGCTCGAAAATTCATACGAAGACGGATCTTCAGCTCCAGAGTCCATAAAGGCGCTTGCAAATGTCTCTTGTACCTTCAGTTTCGTTCGTGGATGCTCGAAAATTCATACGAAGACGGATCTTCAACTCCAGAGTCCATAAAGGCGCTTTCAAATGTCTCTTGTACTCTCAGTTTCGTTCGTGGATGCTCGAAAATTCATACGGAGACGGATCTTCAACTCCAGAGTCCATAAAGGCGCTTGCAAACGTCTCTTGTACCTTCAGTTTCGTTCGTGGATGCTCGAAAATTCGTACGAAGACGGATCTTCAACTCCACAGTCCATAAAATCGCTTGCAAATGTTTGTGTTAGCCTCAGTTTCGATCGTGGATGCGCGAAAATTCATACGAAGACGGATCTTCAACTCCAGAGTCCATAAAGGCGCTTGCAAATGTCTCTTGTACCTTCAGTTTCGTTCGTGGATAGGCGAAAATTCATACGAAGACGGATCTTCAACTCCAGAGTCCATAAAGGCGCTTGCAAATGTCTCTTGTACCTTCAGTTTCGTTCGTGTATGCTCGAAAATTCATACGAAGACGGATCTTCAGCTCCAGAGTCCATAAAGGCGCTTGCAAATGTCTCTTGTACCTTCAGTTTCGTTCGTGGATGCTCGAAAATTCATACGAAGACGGATCTTCAACTCCAGAGTCCATAAAGGCGCTTGCAAATGTCTCTTGTACCTTCAGTTTCGTTCGTGGATGCTCGAAAATTCATACGAAGACGGATCTTCAACTCCAGAGTCCATAAAGGCGCTTGCAAATGTCTCTTGTACCTTCAGTTTCGTTCGTGGATTTTCGAAAATTCATACGAAGACGGATCTTCAACTCCAGAGTCCATAAAGGCGCTTGCAAATGTCTCTTATACCTTCAGTTTCGTTCGTGGATGCGCGAAAATTCACACGAAGACGGATCTTCAACTCCAGAGTCCATAAAGGCGCTTCCGAATGTCTCTTGTACCTTCAGTTTCGTTCGTGGATGCTCGAAAATTCATACGAAGACGGATCTTCAACTCCAGAGTCCATAAAGGCGCTTGCAAATGTCTATTGTACCTTCAGTTTCGTTCGTGGATGCTCGAAAATTCGTACGAAGACGGATCTTCACCTCCACAGTCCATAAAATCGCTTGCAAATGTTTGTGTTAGCCTCAGTTTCGATCGTGGATGCGCGAAAATTCATACGAAGACGGATCTTCAACCCCAGAGTCCATAAAGGCGCTTGCAAATGTCTCTTGTACCTTCAGTTTCGTTCGTGGATGCTTGAAAATTCGTACGAAGACGGATCTTCAACTCCAGAGTCCATAAAGGCGCTTGCAAATGTCTCTTGTACCTTCAGTTTCGTTCGTGGAAGCTCAAAAATTCATACGAAGATGGATCTTCAACTCCAGAGTCCATAAAGGCGCTTGCAAATGTCTCTTGTACCTTCAGTTTCGTTCGTGGATGCTCGAAAATTCATACGAAGACGGATCTTCAACTCCAGAGTCCATAAAGGCGCTTGCAAATGTCTCTTGTACCTTCAGTTTCGTTCGTGGATGCGCGAAAATTCACACGAAGACGGATCTTCAACTCCAGAGTCCATAAAGGCGCTTGCAAATGTCTCTTGTACCTTCAGTTTCGTTCGTGGATGCTCGAAAATTCGTACGAAGACGGATCTTCACCTCCACAGTCCATAAAATCGCTTGCAAATGTTTGTGTTAGCCTCAGTTTCGATCGTGGATGCGCGAAAATTCATACGAAGACGGATCTTCAACCCCAGAGTCCATAAAGGCGCTTGCAAATGTCTCTTGTACCTTCAGTTTCGTTCGTGGATGCTTGAAAATTCGTACGAAGACGGATCTTCAACTCCAGAGTCCATAAAGGCGCTTGCAAATGTCTCTTGTACCTTCAGTTTCGTTCGTGGAAGCTCAAAAATTCATACGAAGATGGATCTTCAACTCCAGAGTCCATAAAGGCGCTTGCAAATGTCTCTTGTACCTTCAGTTTCGTTCGTGGATGCTCGAAAATTCATACGGAGACGGATCTTCAACTCCAGAGTCCATAAAGGCGCTTGCAAACGTCTCTTGTACCTTCAGTTTCGTTCGTGGATGCTCGAAAATTCGTACGAAGACGGATCTTCAACTCCACAGTCCATAAAATCGCTTGCAAATGTTTGTGTTAGCCTCAGTTTCGATCGTGGATGCGCGAAAATTCATACGAAGACGGATCTTCAACTCCAGAGTCCATAAAGGCGCTTGCAAATGTCTCTTGTACCTTCAGTTTCGTTCGTGGATAGGCGAAAATTCATACGAAGACGGATCTTCAACTCCAGAGTCCATAAAGGCGCTTGCAAATGTCTCTTGTACCTTCAGTTCCGATCGTGGATGCGCGAAAATTCATACGAAGACGGATCTCCAACTCCAGAGTCCATAAAGGCGCTTGCAAATGTCTCTTGTACCTTCAGTTTCGTTCGTGGATGCTCGAAAATTCATACGAAGACGGATCTTCAACTCCAGAGTCCATAAAGGCGCTTGCAAATGTCTCTTGTACCTTCAGTTTCGTTCGTGGATGCGCGAAAATTCACACGAAGACGGATCTTCAACTCCAGAGTCCATAAAGGCGCTTGCAAATGTCTCTTGTACCTTCTGTTTCGTTCGTGGATGCTCGAAAATTCGTACGAAGACGGATCTTCACCTCCACAGTCCATAAAATCGCTTGCAAATGTTTGTGTTAGCCTCAGTTTCGATCGTGGATGCGCGAAAATTCATACGAAGACGGATCTTCAACCCCAGAGTCCATAAAGGCGCTTGCAAATGTCTCTTGTACCTTCAGTTTCGTTCGTGGATGCTTGAAAATTCGTACGAAGACGGATCTTCAACTCCAGAGTCCATAAAGGCGCTTGCAAATGTCTCTTGTACCTTCAGTTTCGTTCGTGGAAGCTCAAAAATTCATACGAAGATGGATCTTCAACTCCAGAGTCCATAAAGGCGCTTGCAAATGTCTCTTGTACCTTCAGTTTCGTTCGTGGATGCTCGAAAATTCATACGGAGACGGATCTTCAACTCCAGAGTCCATAAAGGCGCTTGCAAACGTCTCTTGTACCTTCAGTTTCGTTCGTGGATGCTCGAAAATTCGTACGAAGACGGATCTTCAACTCCACAGTCCATAAAATCGCTTGCAAATGTTTGTGTTAGCCTCAGTTTCGATCGTGGATGCGCGAAAATTCATACGAAGACGGATCTTCAACTCCAGAGTCCATAAAGGCGCTTGCAAATGTCTCTTGTACCTTCAGTTTCGTTCGTGGATAGGCGAAAATTCATACGAAGACGGATCTTCAACTCCAGAGTCCATAAAGGCGCTTGCAAATGTCTCTTGTACCTTCAGTTCCGATCGTGGATGCGCGAAAATTCATACGAAGACGGATCTCCAACTCCAGAGTCCATAAAGGCGCTTGCAAATGTCTCTTGTACCTTCAGTTTCGTTCGTGGATGCTCGAAAATTCATACGAAGACGGATCTTCAACTCCAGAGTCCATAAAGGCGCTTGCAAATGTCTCTTGTACCTTCAGTTTCGTTCGTGGATGCTCGAAAATTCATACGAAGACGGATCTTCAACTCCAGAGTCCATAAAGGCGCTTGCAAATGTCTCTTATACCTTCAGTTTCGTTCGTGGATGCGCGAAAATTCACACGAAGACGGATCTTCAACTCCAGAGTCCATAAAGGCGCTTCCGAATGTCTCTTGTACCTTCAGTTTCGTTCGTGGATGCTCGAAAATTCATACGAAGACGGATCTTCAACTCCAGAGTCCATAAAGGCGCTTGCAAATGTCTATTGTACCTTCAGTTTCGTTCGTGGATGCTCGAAAATTCGTACGAAGACGGATCTTCACCTCCACAGTCCATAAAATCGCTTGCAAATGTTTGTGTTAGCCTCAGTTTCGATCGTGGATGCGCGAAAATTCATACGAAGACGGATCTTCAACCCCAGAGTCCATAAAGGCGCTTGCAAATGTCTCTTGTACCTTCAGTTTCGTTCGTGGATGCTTGAAAATTCGTACGAAGACGGATCTTCAACTCCAGAGTCCATAAAGGCGCTTGCAAATGTCTCTTGTACCTTCAGTTTCGTTCGTGGAAGCTCAAAAATTCATACGAAGATGGATCTTCAACTCCAGAGTCCATAAAGGCGCTTGCAAATGTCTCTTGTACCTTCAGTTTCGTTCGTGGATGCTCGAAAATTCATACGAAGACGGATCTTCAACTCCAGAGTCCATAAAGGCGCTTTCAAATGTCTCTTGTACTCTCAGTTTCGTTCGTGGATGCTCGAAAATTCATACGGAGACGGATCTTCAACTCCAGAGTCCATAAAGGCGCTTGCAAACGTCTCTTGTACCTTCAGTTTCGTTCGTGGATGCTCGAAAATTCGTACGAAGACGGATCTTCAACTCCACAGTCCATAAAATCGCTTGCAAATGTTTGTGTTAGCCTCAGTTTCGATCGTGGATGCGCGAAAATTCATACGAAGACGGATCTTCAACTCCAGAGTCCATAAAGGCGCTTGCAAATGTCTCTTGTACCTTCAGTTTCGTTCGTGTATGCTCGAAAATTCATACGAAGACGGATCTTCAGCTCCAGAGTCCATAAAGGCGCTTGCAAACGTCTCTTGTACCTTCAGTTTCGTTCGTGGATGCTCGAAAATTCGTACGAAGACGGATCTTCAACTCCACAGTCCATAAAATCGCTTGCAAATGTTTGTGTTAGCCTCAGTTTCGATCGTGGATGCGCGAAAATTCATACGAAGACGGATCTTCAACTCCAGAGTCCATAAAGGCGCTTGCAAATGTCTCTTGTACCTTCAGTTTCGTTCGTGGATAGGCGAAAATTCATACGAAGACGGATCTTCAACTCCAGAGTCCATAAAGGCGCTTGCAAATGTCTCTTGTACCTTCAGTTTCGTTCGTGTATGCTCGAAAATTCATACGAAGACGGATCTTCAGCTCCAGAGTCCATAAAGGCGCTTGCAAACGTCTCTTGTACCTTCAGTTTCGTTCGTGGATGCTCGAAAATTCGTACGAAGACGGATCTTCAACTCCACAGTCCATAAAATCGCTTGCAAATGTTTGTGTTAGCCTCAGTTTCGATCGTGGATGCGCGAAAATTCATACGAAGACGGATCTTCAACTCCAGAGTCCATAAAGGCGCTTGCAAATGTCTCTTGTACCTTCAGTTTCGTTCGTGGATAGGCGAAAATTCATACGAAGACGGATCTTCAACTCCAGAGTCCATAAAGGCGCTTGCAAATGTCTCTTGTACCTTCAGTTTCGTTCGTGTATGCTCGAAAATTCATACGAAGACGGATCTTCAGCTCCAGAGTCCATAAAGGCGCTTGCAAATGTCTCTTGTACCTTCAGTTTCGTTCGTGGATGCTCGAAAATTCATACGAAGACGGATCTTCAACTCCAGAGTCCATAAAGGCGCTTGCAAATGTCTCTTGTACCTTCAGTTTCGTTCGTGTATGCTCGAAAATTCATACGAAGACGGATCTTCAGCTCCAGAGTCCATAAAGGCGCTTGCAAATGTCTCTTGTACCTTCAGTTTCGTTCGTGGATGCTCGAAAATTCATACGAAGACGGATCTTCAACTCCAGAGTCCATAAAGGCGCTTTCAAATGTCTCTTGTACTCTCAGTTTCGTTCGTGGATGCTCGAAAATTCATACGGAGACGGATCTTCAACTCCAGAGTCCATAAAGGCGCTTGCAAACGTCTCTTGTACCTTCAGTTTCGTTCGTGGATGCTCGAAAATTCGTACGAAGACGGATCTTCAACTCCACAGTCCATAAAATCGCTTGCAAATGTTTGTGTTAGCCTCAGTTTCGATCGTGGATGCGCGAAAATTCATACGAAGACGGATCTTCAACTCCAGAGTCCATAAAGGCGCTTGCAAATGTCTCTTGTACCTTCAGTTTCGTTCGTGGATAGGCGAAAATTCATACGAAGACGGATCTTCAACTCCAGAGTCCATAAAGGCGCTTGCAAATGTCTCTTGTACCTTCAGTTTCGTTCGTGTATGCTCGAAAATTCATACGAAGACGGATCTTCAGCTCCAGAGTCCATAAAGGCGCTTGCAAATGTCTCTTGTACCTTCAGTTTCGTTCGTGGATGCTCGAAAATTCATACGAAGACGGATCTTCAACTCCAGAGTCCATAAAGGCGCTTGCAAATGTCTCTTGTACCTTCAGTTTCGTTCGTGTATGCTCGAAAATTCATACGAAGACGGATCTTCAGCTCCAGAGTCCATAAAGGCGCTTGCAAATGTCTCTTGTACCTTCAGTTTCGTTCGTGGATGCTCGAAAATTCATACGAAGACGGATCTTCAACTCCAGAGTCCATAAAGGCGCTTTCAAATGTCTCTTGTACTCTCAGTTTCGTTCGTGGATGCTCGAAAATTCATACGGAGACGGATCTTCAACTCCAGAGTCCATAAAGGCGCTTGCAAACGTCTCTTGTACCTTCAGTTTCGTTCGTGGATGCTCGAAAATTCGTACGAAGACGGATCTTCAACTCCACAGTCCATAAAATCGCTTGCAAATGTTTGTGTTAGCCTCAGTTTCGATCGTGGATGCGCGAAAATTCATACGAAGACGGATCTTCAACTCCAGAGTCCATGAAGGCGCTTGCAAATGTCTCTTGTACCTTCAGTTTCGTTCGTGGATAGGCGAAAATTCATACGAAGACGGATCTTCAACTCCAGAGTCCATAAAGGCGCTTGCAAATGTCTCTTGTACCTTCAGTTCCGATCGTGGATGCGCGAAAATTCATACGAAGACGGATCTCCAACTCCAGAGTCCATAAAGGCGCTTGCAAATGTCTCTTGTACCTTCAGTTTCGTTCGTGGATGCTCGAAAATTCATACGAAGACGGATCTTCAACTTCAGAGTCCATAAAGGCGCTTGCAAATGTCTCTTGTACCTTCAGTTCCGTTCGTGGATGCGCGAAAATTCACACGAAGACGGATCTTCAACTCCAGAGTCCATAAAGGCGCTTGCAAATGTCTCTTGTACCTTCAGTTTCGTTCGTGGATGCTCGAAAATTCGTACGAAGACGGATCTTCAACTCCAGAGTCCATAAAGGCGCTTGCAAATGTCTCTTGTACCTTCAGTTTCGTTCGTGGATGCTCGAAAATTCGTACGAAGACGGATCTTCAACTCCACAGTCCATAAAATCGCTTGCAAATGTTTGTGTTAGCCTCAGTTTCGATCGTGGATGCGCGAAAATTCATACGAAGACGGATCTTCAACTCCAGAGTCCATAAAGGCGCTTGGAAATGTCTCTTGTACCTTCAGTTTCGATCGTGAATGCGCGAAGATTCATACGAAGACGGATCTTTGACTCCAGAGTCCATAAAGGTGCTTGCAAATTTCTTTTGTACCTTCAGTTTCGTTCGTGGATGCTCGAAAATTCATACGAAGACGGATCTTCAACTCCAGAGTCCATAAAGGCGCTTGCAAATGTCTCTTGTACCTTCAGTTTCGTTCGTGGATGCTCGAAAATTCGTACGAAGACGGATCTTCAACTCCAGAGTCCATAAAGGCGCTTGCAAATGTCTCTTGTACCTTCAGTTTCGTTCGTGGAAGCTTGAAAATTCATACGAAGACGGATCTTTGACTCCAGAGTCCATAAAGGTGCTTGCAAATGTCTCTTGTACCTTCAGTTTCGTTCGTGGATGCTCGAAAATTCGTACGAAGACGGATCTTCAACTCCAGAGTCCATAAAGGCGCTTGCAAATGTCTCTTGTACCTTCAGTTTCGTTCGTGGAAGCTCGAAAATTCATACGAAGACGGATCTTCAACTCCAGAGTCCATGAAGGCGCTTGCAAATGTCTCTTGTACCTTCAGTTTCGTTCGTGGATGCTCGAAAATTCATACGAAGACGGATCTTCAACTCCAGAGTCCATAAAGGCGCTTGCAAATGTCTCTTGTACCTTCAGTTCCGTTCGTGGATGCGCGAAAATTCACACGACGACGGATCTTCAACTCCAGAGTCCATAAAGGCGCTTCCGAATGTCTCTTGTACCTTCAGTTTCGTTCGTGGATGCTCGAAAATTCATACGAAGACGGATCTTCAACTCCAGAGTCCATAAAGGCGCTTGCAAATGTCTCTTGTACCTTCAGTTTCGTTCGTGGATGCTCGAAAATTCGTACGAAGACGGATCTTCAACTCCACAGTCCATGAAATCGCTTGCAAATGTTTGTGTTAGCCTCAGTTTCGATCGTGGATGCGCGAAAATTCATACGAAGACGGATCTTTAACTCCAGAGTCCATAAAGGCGCTTGCAAATGTCTCTTGTACCTTCAGTTTCGTTCGTGGATGCTCGAAAATTCGTACGAAGACGGATCTTCAACTCCAGAGTCCATAAAATCGCTTGCAAATGTTTGTGTTAGCCTCAGTTTCGATCGTGGATGCGCGAAAATTCATACGAAGACGGATCTTCAACTCCAGAGTCCATGAAGGCGCTTGCAAATGTCTCTTGTACCTTCAGTTTCGTTCGTGAAAGCTCGAAAATTCATACGAAGACGGATCTTTGACTCCAGAGTCCATAAAAGTGCTTGCAAATGTCTTTTGTACCTTCAGTTTCGTTCGTGGATGCTCGAAAATTCGTACGAAGACGGATCTTCAACTCCACAGTCCATAAAATCGCTTGCGAATGTTTGTGTTAGCCTCAGTTTCGATCGTGGATGCGCGAAAATTCATACGAAGACGGATCTTCAACTCCGAGTCCATAAAGGCGCTTGCAAATGTCTCTTGTACCTTCAGTTTCGTTCGTGGATGCTCGAAAATTCATACGAAGACGGATCTTCAACTCCAGAGTCCATAAAGGCGCTTTCAAATGTCTCTTGTACTCTCAGTTTCGTTCGTGGATGCTCGAAAATTCATACGAAGACGGATCTTCAACTCCAGAGTCCATAAAGGCGCTTGCAAATGTCTCTTGTACCTTCAGTTTCGTTCGTGGATGCTCGAAAATTCGTACGAAGACGGATCTTCACCTCCACAGTCCATAAAATCGCTTGCAAATGTTTGTGTTAGCCTCAGTTTCGATCGTGGATGCGCGAAAATTCATACGAAGACGGATCTTCAACCCCAGAGTCCATAAAGGCGCTTGCAAATGTCTCTTGTACCTTCAGTTTCGTTCGTGGATGCTTGAAAATTCGTACGAAGACGGATCTTCAACTCCAGAGTCCATAAAGGCGCTTGCAAATGTCTCTTGTACCTTCAGTTTCGTTCGTGGAAGCTCAAAAATTCATACGAAGATGGATCTTCAACTCCAGAGTCCATAAAGGCGCTTGCAAATGTCTCTTGTACCTTCAGTTTCGTTCGTGGATGCTCGAAAATTCATACGAAGACGGATCTTCAACTCCAGAGTCCATAAAGGCGCTTTCAAATGTCTCTTGTACTCTCAGTTTCGTTCGTGGATGCTCGAAAATTCATACGGAGACGGATCTTCAACTCCAGAGTCCATAAAGGCGCTTGCAAACGTCTCTTGTACCTTTAGTTTCGTTCGTGGATGCTCGAAAATTCGTACGAAGACGGATCTTCAACTCCACAGTCCATAAAATCGCTTGCAAATGTTTGTGTTAGCCTCAGTTTCGATCGTGGATGCGCGAAAATTCATACGAAGACGGATCTTCAACTCCAGAGTCCATAAAGGCGCTTGCAAATGTCTCTTGTACCTTCAGTTTCGTTCGTGGATAGGCGAAAATTCATACGAAGACGGATCTTCAACTCCAGAGTCCATAAAGGCGCTTGCAAATGTCTCTTGTACCTTCAGTTTCGTTCGTGTATGCTCGAAAATTCATACGAAGACGGATCTTCAGCTCCAGAGTCCATAAAGGCGCTTGCAAACGTCTCTTGTACCTTCAGTTTCGTTCGTGGATGCTCGAAAATTCGTACGAAGACGGATCTTCAACTCCACAGTCCATAAAATCGCTTGCAAATGTTTGTGTTAGCCTCAGTTTCGATCGTGGATGCGCGAAAATTCATACGAAGACGGATCTTCAACTCCAGAGTCCATAAAGGCGCTTGCAAATGTCTCTTGTACCTTCAGTTTCGTTCGTGTATGCTCGAAAATTCATACGAAGACGGATCTTCAGCTCCAGAGTCCATAAAGGCGCTTGCAAACGTCTCTTGTACCTTCAGTTTCGTTCGTGGATGCTCGAAAATTCGTACGAAGACGGATCTTCAACTCCACAGTCCATAAAATCGCTTGCAAATGTTTGTGTTAGCCTCAGTTTCGATCGTGGATGCGCGAAAATTCATACGAAGACGGATCTTCAACTCCAGAGTCCATAAAGGCGCTTGCAAATGTCTCTTGTACCTTCAGTTTCGTTCGTGGATAGGCGAAAATTCATACGAAGACGGATCTTCAACTCCAGAGTCCATAAAGGCGCTTGCAAATGTCTCTTGTACCTTCAGTTTCGTTCGTGGATGCTCGAAAATTCGTACGAAGACGGATCTTCAACTCCACAGTCCATAAAATCGCTTGCAAATGTTTGTGTTAGCCTCAGTTTCGATCGTGGATGCGCGAAAATTCATACGAAGACGGATCTTCAACTCCAGAGTCCATAAAGGCGCTTGCAAATGTCTCTTGTACCTTCAGTTTCGTCCGTGGATAGGCGAAAATCCATACGAAGACGGATCTTCAACTCCAGAGTCCATAAAGGCGCTTGCAAATGTCTCTTGTACCTTCAGTTTCGTTCGTGTATGCTCGAAAATTCATACGAAGACGGATCTTCAGCTCCAGAGTCCATAAAGGCGCTTGCAAATGTCTCTTGTACCTTCAGTTTCGTTCGTGGATGCTCGAAAATTCATACGAAGACGGATCTTCAACTCCAGAGTCCATGAAGGCGCTTGCAAATGTCTCTTGTACCTTCAGTTCCGTTCGTGTATGCTCGAGAATTCATACGAAGACGGATCTTCAGCTCCAGAGTCCATAAAGGCGCTTGCAAATGTCTCTTGTACCTTCAGTTTCGTTCGTGGATGCTCGAAAATTCATACGAAGACGGATCTTCAACTCCAGAGTCCATAAAGGCGCTTTCAAATGTCTCTTGTACTCTCAGTTTCGTTCGTGGATGCTCGAAAATTCATACGGAGACGGATCTTCAACTCCAGAGTCCATAAAGGCGCTTGCAAACGTCTCTTGTACCTTCAGTTTCGTTCGTGGATGCTCGAAAATTCGTACGAAGACGGATCTTCAACTCCACAGTCCATAAAATCGCTTGCAAATGTTTGTGTTAGCCTCAGTTTCGATCGTGGATGCGCGAAAATTCATACGAAGACGGATCTTCAACTCCAGAGTCCATAAAGGCGCTTGCAAATGTCTCTTGTACCTTCAGTTTCGTTCGTGGATAGGCGAAAATTCATACGAAGACGGATCTTCAACTCCAGAGTCCATAAAGGCGCTTGCAAATGTCTCTTGTACCTTCAGTTTCGTTCGTGTATGCTCGAAAATTCATACGAAGACGGATCTTCAGCTCCAGAGTCCATAAAGGCGCTTGCAAATGTCTCTTGTACCTTCAGTTTCGTTCGTGGATGCTCGAAAATTCGTACGAAGACGGATCTTCAACTCCAGAGTCCATAAAATCGCTTGCAAATGTTTGTGTTAGCCTCAGTTTCGATCGTGGATGCGCGAAAATTCATACGAAGACGGATCTTCAACTCCAGAGTCCATGAAGGCGCTTGCAAATGTCTCTTGTACCTTCAGTTTCGTTCGTGAAAGCTCGAAAATTCATACGAAGACGGATCTTTGACTCCAGAGTCCATAAAAGTGCTTGCAAATGTCTTTTGTACCTTCAGTTTCGTTCGTGGATGCTCGAAAATTCGTACGAAGACGGATCTTCAACTCCACAGTCCATAAAATCGCTTGCGAATGTTTGTGTTAGCCTCAGTTTCGATCGTGGATGCGCGAAAATTCATACGAAGACGGATCTTCAACTCCGAGTCCATAAAGGCGCTTGCAAATGTCTCTTGTACCTTCAGTTTCGTTCGTGGATGCTCGAAAATTCATACGAAGACGGATCTTCAACTCCAGAGTCCATAAAGGCGCTTTCAAATGTCTCTTGTACTCTCAGTTTCGTTCGTGGATGCTCGAAAATTCATACGAAGACGGATCTTCAACTCCAGAGTCCATAAAGGCGCTTGCAAATGTCTCTTGTACCTTCAGTTTCGTTCGTGGATGCTCGAAAATTCGTACGAAGACGGATCTTCACCTCCACAGTCCATAAAATCGCTTGCAAATGTTTGTGTTAGCCTCAGTTTCGATCGTGGATGCGCGAAAATTCATACGAAGACGGATCTTCAACCCCAGAGTCCATAAAGGCGCTTG
Source organism: Phymatocera aterrima (assembly GCA_963170745.1). Lineage (NCBI taxonomy): Eukaryota > Metazoa > Arthropoda > Insecta > Hymenoptera > Tenthredinidae > Phymatocera > Phymatocera aterrima. The sequence goes on along the minus strand of CAUJGY010000133.1, from coordinate 63,386 downwards.
CAAATGTCTCTTGTACCTTCAGTTTCGTTCGTGGATGCTTGAAAATTCGTACGAAGACGGATCTTCAACTCCAGAGTCCATAAAGGCGCTTGCAAATGTCTCTTGTACCTTCAGTTTCGTTCGTGGAAGCTCAAAAATTCATACGAAGATGGATCTTCAACTCCAGAGTCCATAAAGGCGCTTGCAAATGTCTCTTGTACCTTCAGTTTCGTTCGTGGATGCTCGAAAATTCATACGAAGACGGATCTTCAACTCCAGAGTCCATAAAGGCGCTTTCAAATGTCTCTTGTACTCTCAGTTTCGTTCGTGGATGCTCGAAAATTCATACGGAGACGGATCTTCAACTCCAGAGTCCATAAAGGCGCTTGCAAACGTCTCTTGTACCTTTAGTTTCGTTCGTGGATGCTCGAAAATTCGTACGAAGACGGATCTTCAACTCCACAGTCCATAAAATCGCTTGCAAATGTTTGTGTTAGCCTCAGTTTCGATCGTGGATGCGCGAAAATTCATACGAAGACGGATCTTCAACTCCAGAGTCCATAAAGGCGCTTGCAAATGTCTCTTGTACCTTCAGTTTCGTTCGTGGATAGGCGAAAATTCATACGAAGACGGATCTTCAACTCCAGAGTCCATAAAGGCGCTTGCAAATGTCTCTTGTACCTTCAGTTTCGTTCGTGTATGCTCGAAAATTCATACGAAGACGGATCTTCAGCTCCAGAGTCCATAAAGGCGCTTGCAAACGTCTCTTGTACCTTCAGTTTCGTTCGTGGATGCTCGAAAATTCGTACGAAGACGGATCTTCAACTCCACAGTCCATAAAATCGCTTGCAAATGTTTGTGTTAGCCTCAGTTTCGATCGTGGATGCGCGAAAATTCATACGAAGACGGATCTTCAACTCCAGAGTCCATAAAGGCGCTTGCAAATGTCTCTTGTACCTTCAGTTTCGTTCGTGTATGCTCGAAAATTCATACGAAGACGGATCTTCAGCTCCAGAGTCCATAAAGGCGCTTGCAAACGTCTCTTGTACCTTCAGTTTCGTTCGTGGATGCTCGAAAATTCGTACGAAGACGGATCTTCAACTCCACAGTCCATAAAATCGCTTGCAAATGTTTGTGTTAGCCTCAGTTTCGATCGTGGATGCGCGAAAATTCATACGAAGACGGATCTTCAACTCCAGAGTCCATAAAGGCGCTTGCAAATGTCTCTTGTACCTTCAGTTTCGTTCGTGGATAGGCGAAAATTCATACGAAGACGGATCTTCAACTCCAGAGTCCATAAAGGCGCTTGCAAATGTCTCTTGTACCTTCAGTTTCGTTCGTGGATGCTCGAAAATTCGTACGAAGACGGATCTTCAACTCCACAGTCCATAAAATCGCTTGCAAATGTTTGTGTTAGCCTCAGTTTCGATCGTGGATGCGCGAAAATTCATACGAAGACGGATCTTCAACTCCAGAGTCCATAAAGGCGCTTGCAAATGTCTCTTGTACCTTCAGTTTCGTCCGTGGATAGGCGAAAATCCATACGAAGACGGATCTTCAACTCCAGAGTCCATAAAGGCGCTTGCAAATGTCTCTTGTACCTTCAGTTTCGTTCGTGTATGCTCGAAAATTCATACGAAGACGGATCTTCAGCTCCAGAGTCCATAAAGGCGCTTGCAAATGTCTCTTGTACCTTCAGTTTCGTTCGTGGATGCTCGAAAATTCATACGAAGACGGATCTTCAACTCCAGAGTCCATGAAGGCGCTTGCAAATGTCTCTTGTACCTTCAGTTCCGTTCGTGTATGCTCGAGAATTCATACGAAGACGGATCTTCAGCTCCAGAGTCCATAAAGGCGCTTGCAAATGTCTCTTGTACCTTCAGTTTCGTTCGTGGATGCTCGAAAATTCATACGAAGACGGATCTTCAACTCCAGAGTCCATAAAGGCGCTTTCAAATGTCTCTTGTACTCTCAGTTTCGTTCGTGGATGCTCGAAAATTCATACGGAGACGGATCTTCAACTCCAGAGTCCATAAAGGCGCTTGCAAACGTCTCTTGTACCTTCAGTTTCGTTCGTGGATGCTCGAAAATTCGTACGAAGACGGATCTTCAACTCCACAGTCCATAAAATCGCTTGCAAATGTTTGTGTTAGCCTCAGTTTCGATCGTGGATGCGCGAAAATTCATACGAAGACGGATCTTCAACTCCAGAGTCCATAAAGGCGCTTGCAAATGTCTCTTGTACCTTCAGTTTCGTTCGTGGATAGGCGAAAATTCATACGAAGACGGATCTTCAACTCCAGAGTCCATAAAGGCGCTTGCAAATGTCTCTTGTACCTTCAGTTTCGTTCGTGTATGCTCGAAAATTCATACGAAGACGGATCTTCAGCTCCAGAGTCCATAAAGGCGCTTGCAAATGTCTCTTGTACCTTCAGTTTCGTTCGTGGATGCTCGAAAATTCATACGAAGACGGATCTTCAACTCCAGAGTCCATAAAGGCGCTTGCAAATGTCTCTTGTACCTTCAGTTTCGTTCGTGTATGCTCGAAAATTCATACGAAGACGGATCTTCAGCTCCAGAGTCCATAAAGGCGCTTGCAAATGTCTCTTGTACCTTCAGTTTCGTTCGTGGATGCTCGAAAATTCATACGAAGACGGATCTTCAACTCCAGAGTCCATAAAGGCGCTTTCAAATGTCTCTTGTACTCTCAGTTTCGTTCGTGGATGCTCGAAAATTCATACGGAGACGGATCTTCAACTCCAGAGTCCATAAAGGCGCTTGCAAACGTCTCTTGTACCTTCAGTTTCGTTCGTGGATGCTCGAAAATTCGTACGAAGACGGATCTTCAACTCCACAGTCCATAAAATCGCTTGCAAATGTTTGTGTTAGCCTCAGTTTCGATCGTGGATGCGCGAAAATTCATACGAAGACGGATCTTCAACTCCAGAGTCCATAAAGGCGCTTGCAAATGTCTCTTGTACCTTCAGTTCCGTTCGTGGATGCGCGAAAATTCACACGAAGACGGATCTTCAACTCCAGAGTCCATAAAGGCGCTTGCAAATGTCTCTTGTACCTTCAGTTTCGTTCGTGGATGCTCGAAAATTCGTACGAAGACGGATCTTCAACTCCAGAGTCCATAAAGGCGCTTGCAAATGTCTCTTGTACCTTCAGTTTCGTTCGTGGATGCTCGAAAATTCGTACGAAGACGGATCTTCAACTCCACAGTCCATAAAATCGCTTGCAAATGTTTGTGTTAGCCTCAGTTTCGATCGTGGATGCGCGAAAATTCATACGAAGACGGATCTTCAACTCCAGAGTCCATAAAGGCGCTTGGAAATGTCTCTTGTACCTTCAGTTTCGATCGTGAATGCGCGAAGATTCATACGAAGACGGATCTTTGACTCCAGAGTCCATAAAGGTGCTTGCAAATTTCTTTTGTACCTTCAGTTTCGTTCGTGGATGCTCGAAAATTCATACGAAGACGGATCTTCAACTCCAGAGTCCATAAAGGCGCTTGCAAATGTCTCTTGTACCTTCAGTTTCGTTCGTGGATGCTCGAAAATTCGTACGAAGACGGATCTTCAACTCCAGAGTCCATAAAGGCGCTTGCAAATGTCTCTTGTACCTTCAGTTTCGTTCGTGGAAGCTTGAAAATTCATACGAAGACGGATCTTCAACTCCAGAGTCCATAAAGGCGCTTGCAAATGTCTCTTGTACCTTCAGTTCCGTTCGTGGATGCGCGAAAATTCACACGAAGACGGATCTTCAACTCCAGAGTCCATAAAGGCGCTTCCGAATGTCTCTTGTACCTTCAGTTTCGTTCGTGGATGCTCGAAAATTCATACGAAGACGGATCTTCAACTCCAGAGTCCATAAAGGCGCTTGCAAATGTCTCTTGTACCTTCAGTTTCGTTCGTGGATGCTCGAAAATTCGTACGAAGACGGATCTTCAACTCCACAGTCCATGAAATCGCTTGCAAATGTTTGTGTTAGCCTCAGTTTCGATCGTGGATGCGCGAAAATTCATACGAAGACGGATCTTTAACTCCAGAGTCCATAAAGGCGCTTGCAAATGTCTCTTGTACCTTCAGTTTCGTTCGTGGATGCTCGAAAATTCGTACGAAGACGGATCTTCAACTCCAGAGTCCATCAAATCGCTTGCAAATGTTTGTGTTAGCCTCAGTTTCGATCGTGGATGCGCGAAAATTCATACGAAGACGGATCTTCAACTCCAGAGTCCATAAAGGCGCTTGCAAATGTCTCTTGTACCTTCAGTTTCGTTCGTGAAAGCTCGAAAATTCATACGAAGACGGATCTTTGACTCCAGAGTCCATAAAAGTGCTTGCAAATGTCTTTTGTACCTTCAGTTTCGTTCGTGGATGCTCGAAAATTCGTACGAAGACGGATCTTCAACTCCACAGTCCATAAAATCGCTTGCGAATGTTTGTGTTAGCCTCAGTTTCGATCGTGGATGCGCGAAAATTCATACGAAGACGGATCTTCAACTCCGAGTCCATAAAGGCGCTTGCAAATGTCTCTTGTACCTTCAGTTTCGTTCGTGGATGCTCGAAAATTCGTACGAAGACGGATCTTCAACTCCAGAGTCCATAAAGGCGCTTGCAAATGTCTCTTGTACCTTCAGTTTCGTTCGTGGAAGCTCAAAAATTCATACGAAGACGGATCTTCAACTCCAGAGTCCATAAAGGCGCTTGCAAATGTCTCTTGTACCTTCAGTTTCGTTCGTGGATGCTCGAAAATTCATACGAAGACGGATCTTCAACTCCAGAGTCCATAAAGGCGCTTGCAAATGTCTCTTATACCTTCAGTTTCGTTCGTGGATGCGCGAAAATTCACACGAAGACGGATCTTCAACTCCAGAGTCCATAAAGGCGCTTCCGAATGTCTCTTGTACCTTCAGTTTCGTTCGTGGATGTTCAAAAATTCGTACGAAGACGGATCTCCAACTCCAGAGTCCATAAAGGCGCTTGCAAATGTCTCTTGTACCTTCAGTTTCGTTCGTGGATGCTCGAAAATTCACACGAAGACGGATCTTCAACTCCGGAGTCCATAAAGGCGCTTCCGAATGTCTCTTGTACCTTCAGTTTCGTTCGTGGATGCTCAAAAATTCGTACGAAGACGGATCTTCAACTCCACAGTCCATAAAATCGCTTGCAAATGTTTGTGTTAGCCTCAGTTTCGATCGTGGATGCGCGAAAATTGATACGAAGACGGATCTTCAACTCCAGAGTCCTTGAAGGCGCTTGCAAATGTCTCTTGTACCTTCAGTTTCGATCGTGGATGCGCGAAAATTCATACGAAGAAGGATCTTCAACTCCAGAGTCCATAAAGGCGCTTGCAAATGTCTCTTGTACCTTCAGTTTCGTTCGTGGAAGCTCGAAAATTCATACGAAGACGGATCTTTGACTCCAGAGTCCATAAAGGTGCTTGCAGATGTCTGTTGTACCTTCAGTTTCGTTCGTGGATGCTCGAAAATTCATACGAAGACGGATCTTCAACTCCAGAGTCCATAAAGGCGCTTGCAAATGTCTCTTGTACCTTCAGTTTCGTTCGTGGATGCTCGAAAATTCGTACGAAGACGGATCTTCAACTCCAGAGTCCATAAAATCGCTTGCAAATGTTTGTGTTAGCCTCAGTTTCGATCGTGGATGCGCGAAAATTCATACGAAGACGGATCTTCAACTCCAGAGTCCATGAAGGCGCTTGCAAATGTCTCTTGTACCTTCAGTTTCGTTCGGGGATGCTCGAAAATTCATACGAAGACGGATCTTCAGCTCCCGAGTCCATAAAGGCGCTTGCAAATGTCTCTTGTACCTTCAGTTTCGTTCGTGGATGCTCGAGAATTCATACGAAGACGGATCTTCAACTCCAGAGTCCATAAAGGCGCTTGCAAACGTCTCTTGTACCTTCAGTTTCGTTCGTGGATGCTCGAAAATTCGTACGAAGACGGATCTTCAACTCCACAGTCCATAAAATCGCTTGCAAATGTTTGTGTTAGCCTCAGTTTCGATCGTGGATGCGCGAAAATTCATACGAAGACGGATCTTCAACTCCAGAGTCCATAAAGGCGCTTGCAAATGTCTCTTGTACCTTCAGTTTCGTTCGTGGATGCTCGAAAATTCATACGAAGACGGATCTTCAACTCCAGAGTCCATAAAGGCGCTTGCAAATGTCTCTTGTACCTTCGGTTTCGTTCGTGGATGCGCGAAAATTCATACGAAGACGGATCTTCAACTCCAGAGTCCATAAAGGCGCTTGCAAATGTCTCTTGTACCTTCAGTTTCGTTCGTGGATGCTCGAAAATTCGTACGAAGACGGATCTTCAACTCCAGAGTCCATAAAGGCGCTTGCAAATGTCTCTTGTACCTTCAGTTTCGTTCGTGGATGCTCGAAAATTCATACGAAGACGGATCTTCAACTCCAGAGTCCATAAAGGCGCTTGCAAATGTCTCTTGTACCTTCAGTTTCGTTCGTGGATGCTCGAAAATTCGTACGAAGACGGATCTTCAACTCCACAGTCCATAAAATCGCTTGCAAATGTTTGTGTTAGCCTCAGTTTCGATCGTGGATGCGCGAAAATTCATACGAAGACGGATCTTCAACTCCAGAGTCCATAAAGGCGCTTGCAAATGTCTCTTGTACCTTCAGTTTCGTTCGTGGATGCTCGAAAATTCATACGAAGACGGATCTTCAACTCCAGAGTCCATAAAGGCGCTTGCAAATGTCTCTTGTACCTTCGGTTTCGTTCGTGGATGCGCGAAAATTCATACGAAGACGGATCTTCAACTCCAGAGTCCATAAAGGCGCTTGCAAATGTCTCTTGTACCTTCAGTTTCGTTCGTGGATGCTCGAAAATTCGTACGAAGACGGATCTTCAACTCCAGAGTCCGTAAAGGCGCTTGCAAATGTCTCTTGTACCTTCGGTTTCGTTCGTGGATGCGCGAAAATTCATACGAAGACGGATCTTCAACTCCAGAGTCCATAAAGGCGCTTGCAAATGTCTCTTGTACCTTCAGTTTCGTTCGTGGATGCTCGAAAATTCGTACGAAGACGGATCTTCAACTCCAGAGTCCATAAAGGCGCTTGCAAATGTCTCTTGTACCTTCAGTTTCGTTCGTGGATGCTCGAAAATTCATACGAAGACGGATCTTCAACTCCAGAGTCCATAAAGGCGCTTGCAAATGTCTCTTGTACCTTCAGTTTCGTTCGTGGATGCTCGAAAATTCGTACGAAGACGGATCTTCAACTCCACAGTCCATAAAATCGCTTGCAAATGTTTGTGTTAGCCTCAGTTTCGATCGTGGATGCGCGAAAATTCATACGAAGACGGATCTTTAACTCCAGAGTCCATAAAGGCGCTTGCAAATGTCTCTTGTACCTTCAGTTTCGTTCGTGGATGCTCGAAAATTCATACGAAGACGGATCTTCAACTCCAGAGTCCATAAAGGCGCTTGCAAATGTCTCTTGTACCTTCGGTTTCGTTCGTGGATGCGCGAAAATTCATACGAAGACGGATCTTCAACTCCAGAGTCCATAAAGGCGCTTGCAAATGTCTCTTGTACCTTCAGTTTCGTTCGTGGATGCTCGAAAATTCGTACGAAGACGGATCTTCAACTCCAGAGTCCATAAAGGCGCTTGCAAATGTCTCTTGTACCTTCAGTTTCGTTCGTGGATGCTCGAAAATTCATACGAAGACGGATCTTCAACTCCAGAGTCCATAAAGGCGCTTGCAAATGTCTCTTGTACCTTCAGTTTCGTTCGTGGATGCTCGAAAATTCGTACGAAGACGGATCTTCAACTCCACAGTCCATAAAATCGCTTGCAAATGTTTGTGTTAGCCTCAGTTCCGATCGTGGATGCGCGAAAATTCATACGAAGACGGATCTTCAACTCCAGAGTCAATGAAGGCGCTTGCAAATGTCTCTTGTACCTTCAGTTTCGTTCGTGGATGCTCGAAAATTCGTACGAAGACGGATCTTCAACTCCAGAGTCCATAAAATCGCTTGCAAATGTTTGTGTTAGCCTCAGTTTCGATCGTGGATGCGCGAAAATTCATACGAAGACGGATCTTCAACTCCAGAGTCCATAAAGGCGCTTGCAAATGTCTCTTGTACCTTCAGTTTCGTTCGTGGAAGCTCGGAAATTCATACGAAGACGGATCTTTGACTCCAGAGTCCATAAAGGTGCTTGCAAATGTCTCTTGTACCTTCAGTTTCGTTCGTGGATGCTCGAAAATTCATACGAAGACGGATCTTCAGCTCCAGAGTCCATAAAGGCGCTTGCAAGTGTCTCTTGTACCTTCAGTTTCGTTCGTGGATGCTCGAAAATTCATACGAAGACGGATCTTCAACTCCAGAGTCCATAAAGGAGCTTTCAAATGTCTCTTGTACTCTCAGTTTCGTTCGTGGATGTTTGAAAATTCGTACGAAGACGGATCTTCAACTCCACAGTCCATAAAATCGCTTGCAAATGTTTGTGTTAGCCTCAGTTTCGATCGTGGATGCGCGAAAATTCATACGAAGACGGATCTTCAACTCCAGAGTCCATAAAGGCGCTTGCAAACGTCTCTTGTACCTTCAGTTTCGTTCGTGGATGCTCGAAAATTCGTACGAAGACGGATCTTCAACTCCACAGTCCATAAAATCGCTTTCAAATGTTTGTGTTAGCCTCAGTTTCGATCGTGGATGCGCGAAAATCCATACGAAGACGGATCTTCAACTCCAGAGTCCATAAAGGCGCTTGCAAATGTCTCTTGTACCTTCAGTTTCGTTCGTGGATGCGCGAAAATTCACACGAAGACGGATCTTCAACTCCAGAGTCCATAAACGCGCTTGCAAATGTCTTTTGTACCTTCAGTTTCGTTCGTGGATGCTCGAAAATTCGTACGAAGACGGATCTTCAACTCCAGAGTCCATAAAGGCGCTTGCAAATATCTCTTGTACCTTCAGTTCCGATCGTGGATGCGCGAAAATTCATACGAAGACGGATCTTCAACTCCAGAGTCCATAAAGGCGCTTGCAAATGTCTCTTGTACCTTCAGTTTCGTTCGTGGATGCTCGAAAATTCATACGAAGACGGATCTTCAACTCCAGAGTCCATAAAGGCGCTTGCAAATGTCTCTTGTACCTTCAGTTCCGTTTGTGGATGCGCGAAAATTCACACGAAGACGGATCTTCAACTCCAGAGTCCATAAAGGCGCTTGCAAATGTCTTTTGTACCTTCAGTTTCGTTCGTGGATGCTCGAAAATTCGTACGAAGACGGATCTTCAATTCCAGAGTCCATAAAGGCGCTTGCAAATGTCTCTTGTACCTTCAGTTTTGTTCGTGGATGCTCGAAAATTCGTACGAAGACGGATCTTCAACTCCACAGTCCATAAAATCGCTTGCAAATGTTTGTGTTAGCCTCAGTTTCGATCGTGGATGCGCGAAAATTCATACGAAGACGGATCTTCAACTCCAGAGTCCATAAAGGCGCTTGGAAATGTCTCTTGTAACTTCAGTTTCGATCGTGAATGCGCGAAAATTCATACGAAGACGGATCTTCAACTCCAGAGTCCATAAAGGCGCTTGCAAATGTCTCTTGTACCTTCAGTTTCGTTCGTGGAAGCTCGAAAATTCATACGAAGACGGATCTTTGACTCCAGAGTCCATAAAGGTGCTTGCAAATTTCTTTTGTACCTTCAGTTTCGTTCGTGGATGCTCGAAAATTCATACGAAGACGGATCTTCAACTCCAGAGTCCATGAAGGCGCTTGCAAATGTCTCTTGTACCTTCAGTTTCGTTCGTGGATGCTCGAAAATTCGTACGAAGACGGATCTTCAACTCCAGAGTCCATAAAGGCGCTTGCAAATGTCTCTTGTACCTTCAGTTTCGTTCGTGGAAGCTCGAAAATTCATACGAAGACGGATCTTCGACTCCAGAGTCCATAAAGGTGCTTGCAAATGTCTCTTGTACCTTCAGTTTCGTTCGTGGATGCTCGAAAATTCGTACGAAGACGGATCTCCAACTCCAGAGTCCATAAAGGCGCTTGCAAATGTCTCTTGTACCTTCAGTTTCGTTCGTGGAAGCTCGAAAATTCATACGAAGACGGATCTTCAACTCCAGAGTCCATAAAGGCGCTTGCAATTGTCTCTTGTACATTCAGTTTCGTTCGTGGATGCTCGAAAATTCATACGAAGACGGATCTTCATCTCCAGAGTCCATGAAGGCGCTTGCAAACGTCTCTTGTACCTTCAGTTTCGTTCGTGGATGCGCGAAAATTCACACGAAGACGGATCTTCAACTCCAGAGTCCATAAAGGCGCTTCCGAATGTCTCTTGTACCTTCAGTTTCGTTCGTGGATGCTCGAAAATTCATACGAAGACGGATCTTCAACTCCAGAGTCCATCAAGGCGCTTGCAAATGTCTCTTGTACCTTCAGTTTCGTTCGTGGATGCTCGAAAATTCGTACGAAGACGGATCTTCAACTCCACAGTCCATGAAATCGCTTGCAAATGTTTGTGTTAGCCTCAGTTTCGATCGTGGATGCGCGAAAATTCACACGAAGACGGATCTTCAACTCCAGAGTCCATAAAGGCGCTTGCAAATGTCTTTTGTACCTTCAGTTTCGTTCGTGGATGCTCGAAAATTCGTACGAAGACGGATCTTCAACTCCAGAGTCCATAAAGGCGCTTGCAAATGTCTCTTGTACCTTCAGTTTTGTTCGTGGATGCTCGAAAATTCGTACGAAGACGGATCTTCAACTCCACAGTCCATAAAATCGCTTGCAAATGTTTGTGTTAGCCTCAGTTTCGAACGTGGATGCGCGAAAATTCATACGAAGACGGATCTTCAACTCCAGAGTCCATAAAGGCGCTTGGAAATGTCTCTTGTACCTTCAGTTTCGATCGTAAATGCGCGAAAATTCATACGAAGACGGATCTTCAACTCCAGAGTCCATAAAGGCGCTTGCAAATGTCTCTTGTACCTTCAGTTGCGTTCGTGGAAGCTCGAAAATTCATACGAAGACGGATCTTTGACTCCAGAGTCCATAAAGGTGCTTGCAAATTTCTTTTGTACCTTCAGTTTCGTTCGTGGATGCTCGAAAATTCATACGAAGACGGATCTTCAACTCCAGAGTCCATGAAGGCGCTTGCAAATGTCTCTTGTACCTTCAGTTTCGTTCGTGGATGCTCGAAAATTCGTACGAAGACGGATCTTCAACTCCAGAGTCCATAAAGGCGCTTGCAAATGTCTCTTGTACCTTCAGTTTCGTTCGTGGAAGCTCGAAAATTCATACGAAGACGGATCTTTGACTCCAGAGTCCATAAAGGTGCTTGCAAATGTCTCTTGTACCTTCAGTTTCGTTCGTGGATGCTCGAAAATTCGTACGAAGACGGATCTCCAACTCCAGAGTCCATAAAGGCGCTTGCAAATGTCTCTTGTACCTTCAGTTTCGTTCGTGGAAGCTCGAAAATTCATACGAAGACGGATCTTCAACTCCAGAGTCCATAAAGGCGCTTGCAAATGTCTCTTGTACCTTCAGTTTCGTTCGTGGATGCTCGAAAATTCATACGAAGACGGATCTTCATCTCCAGAGTCCATAAAGGCGCTTGCAAATGTCTCTTGTACCTTCAGTTTCGTTCGTGGATGCGCGAAAATTCACACGAAGACGGATCTTCAACTCCAGAGTCCATAAAGGCGCTTCCGAATGTCTCTTGTACCTTCAGTTTCGTTCGTGGATGCTCGAAAATTCATACGAAGACGGATCTTCAACTCCAGAGTCCATCAAGGCGCTTGCAAATGTCTCTTGTACCTTCAGTTTCGTTCGTGGATGCTCGAAAATTCGTACGAAGACGGATCTTCAACTCCACAGTCCATGAAATCGCTTGCAAATGTTTGTGTTAGCCTCAGTTTCGATCGTGGATGCGCGAAAATTCATACGAAGACGGATCTTTAACTCCAGAGTCCATAAAGGCGCTTGCAAATGTCTCTTGTACCTTCAGTTTCGTTCGTGGAAGCTCGAAAATTCATACGAAGACGGATCTTTGACTCCAGAGTCCATAAAAGTGCTTGCAAATGTCTTTTGTACCTTCAGTTTCGTTCGTGGATGCTCGAAAATTCGTACGAAGACGGATCTTCAACTCCAGAGTCCATAAAGGCGCTTGCAAATGTCTCTTGTACCTTCAGTTTCGTTCGTGGAAGCTCAAAAATTCATACGAAGACGGATCTTCAACTCCAGAGTCCATGAAGGCGCTTGCAAATGTCTCTTGTACCTTCAGTTTCGTTCGTGGATGCTCGAAAATTCATACGAAGACGGATCTTCAACTCCAGAGTCCATAAAGGCGCTTGCAAATGTCTCTTGTACCTTCAGTTTCGTTCGTGGATGCGCGAAAATTCACACGAAGACGGATCTTCAACTCCAGAGTCCATAAAGGCGCTTCCGAATGTCTCTTGTACCTTCAGTTTCGTTCGTGGATGCTCAAAAATTCGTACGAAGACGGATCTCCAACTCCAGAGTCCATAAAGGCGCTTGCAAATGTCTCTTGTACCTTTAGTTTCGTTCGTGGATGCTCGAAAATTCATACGAAGACGGATCTTCAACTCCAGAGTCCATAAAGGCGCTTGCAAATGTCTCTCGTACCTTCAGTTTCGTTCGTGGATGCTCGAAAATTCGTACGAAGACGGATCTTCAACTCCACAGTCCATAAAATCGCTTGCAACTGTTTGTGTTAGCCTGAGTTTCGATCGTGGATGCGCGGAAATTCATACGAAGACGGATCTTCAACTCCAGAGTCCATAAAGGCGCTTGCAAATGTCTCTTGTACCTTCAGTTTCGATCGTGGATGCGCGAAAATTCATACGAAGACGGATCTTCAACTCCAGAGTCCATAAAGGCGCTTGCAAATGTCTCTTGTACCTTCAGTTTCGTTCGTGGAAGCTCGAAAATTCATACGAAGACGGATCTTTGACTCCAGAGTCCATAAAGGTGCTTGCAAATGTCTGTTGTACCTTCAGTTTCGTTCGTGGAAGCTCGAAAATTCATACGAAGTCGGATCTTCAACTCCAGAGTCCATAAAGGCGCTTGCAAATGTCTCTTGTACCTTCAGTTTCGTTCGTGGATGCTCGAAAATTCATACGAAGACGGATCTTCATCTCCAGAGTCCATAAAGGCGCTTGCAAATGTCTCTTGTACCTTCAGTTTCGTTCGTGGATGCGCGAAAATTCACACGAAGACGGATCTTCAACTCCAGAGTCCATAAAGGCGCTTCCGAATGTCTCTTGTACCTTCAGTTTCGTTCGTGGATGCTCGAAAATTCATACGAAGACGGATCTTCAACTCCAGAGTCCATCAAGGCGCTTGCAAATGTCTCTTGTACCTTCAGTTTCGTTCGTGGATGCTCGAAAATTCGTACGAAGACGGATCTTCAACTCCACAGTCCATGAAATCGCTTGCAAATGTTTGTGTTAGCCTCAGTTTCGATCGTGGATGCGCGAAAATTCATACGAAGACGGATCTTTAACTCCAGAGTCCATAAAGGCGCTTGCAAATGTCTCTTGTACCTTCAGTTTCGTTCGTGGAAGCTCGAAAATTCATACGAAGACGGATCTTTGACTCCAGAGTCCATAAAAGTGCTTGCAAATGTCTTTTGTACCTTCAGTTTCGTTCGTGGATGCTCGAAAATTCGTACGAAGACGGATCTTCAACTCCAGAGTCCATAAAGGCGCTTGCAAATGTCTCTTGTACCTTCAGTTTCGTTCGTGGAAGCTCAAAAATTCATACGAAGACGGATCTTCAACTCCAGAGTCCATAAAGGCGCTTGCAAATGTCTCTGGTACCTTCAGTTTCGTTCGTGGATGCTCGAAAATTCATACGAAGACGGATCTTCAACTCCAGAGTCCATAAAGGCGCTTGCAAATGTCTCTGGTACCTTCAGTTTCGTTCGTGGATGCTCGAAAATTCATACGAAGACGGATCTTCAACTCCAGAGTCCATAAAGGCGCTTGCAAATGTCTCTTGTACCTTTAGTTTCGTTCGTGGATGCTCGATAATTCATACGAAGACGGATCTTCAACTCCAGAGTCCATAAAGGCGCTTGCAAATGTCTCTCGTACCTTCAGTTTCGTTCGTGGATGCTCGAAAATTCGTACGAAGACGGATCTTCAACTCCACAGTCCATAAAATCGCTTGCAACTGTTTGTGTTAGCCTCAGTTTCGATCGTGGATGCGCGAAAATTCATACGAAGACGGATCTTCAACTCCAGAGTCCATAAAGGCGCTTGCAAATGTCTCTTGTACCTTCAGTTTCGATCGTGGATGCGCGAAAATTCATACGAAGACGGATCTTCAACTCCAGAGTCCATAAAGGCGCTTGCAAATGTCTCTTGTACCTTCAGTTTCGTTCGTGGAAGCTCGAAAATTCATACGAAGACGGATCTTTGACTCCAGAGTCCATAAAGGTGCTTGCAAATGTCTGTTGTACCTTCAGTTTCGTTCGTGGATGCTCGAAAATTCATACGAAGACGGATCTTCAACTCCAGAGTCCATAAAGGCGCTTGCAAATGTCTCTTGTACCTTCAGTTTCGTTCGTGGATGCTCGAAAATTCGTACGAAGACGGATCTTCAACTCCAGAGTCCATAAAGGCGCTTGCAAATGTCTGTTGTACCTTCAGTTTCGTTCGTGGATGCTCGAAAATTCATACGAAGACGGATCTTCAACTCCAGAGTCCATGAAGGCGCTTGCAAATGTCTCTTGTACCTTCAGTTTCGTTCGTGGATGCTCGAAAATTCATACGAAGACGGATCTTCAGCTCCAGAGTCCATAAAGGCGCTTGCAAATGTCTCTTGTACCTTCAGTTTCGTTCGTGGATGCTCGAAAATTCATAGGAAGACGGATCTTCAACTCCAGAGTCCATAAAGGCGCTTGCAAACGTCTCTTGTACCTTCAGTTTCGTTCGTGGATGCTCGAAAATTCGTACGAAGACGGATCTTCAACTCCACAGTCCATGAAATCGCTTGCAAATGTTTGTGTTAGCCTCAGTTTCGATCGTGGATGCGCGAAAATTCATACGAAGACGGATCTTCAACTCCAGAGTCCATAAAGGCGCTTGCAAATGTCTCTTGTACCTTCAGTTTCGTTCGTGGATGCTCGAAAATTCATACGAAGACGGATCTTCAACTCCAGAGTCCATAAAGGCGCTTGCAAATGTCTCTTGTACCTTTAGTTTCGTTCGTGGATGCTCGAAAATTCGTACGAAGACGGATCTTCAACTCCACAGTCCATGAAATCGCTTGCAAATGTTTGTGTTAGCCTCAGTTTCGATCGTGGATGCGCGAAAATTCATACGAAGACGGATCTTCAACTCCAGAGTCCATAAAGGCGCTTGCAAATGTCTCTTGTACCTTCAGTTTCGATCGTGGATGCGCGAAAATTCATACGAAGACGGATCTTCAACTCCAGAGTCCATAAAGGCGCTTTCAAATGTCTCTTGTACTCTCAGTTTCGTTCGTGGATGCTCGAAAATTCATACGGAGACGGATCTTCAACTCCAGAGTCCATAAAGGCGCTTGCAAACGTCTCTTGTACCTTCAGTTTCGTTCGTGGATGCTCGAAAATTCGTACGAAGACGGATCTTCAACTCCACAGTCCATAAAATCGCTTGCAAATGTTTGTGTTAGCCTCAGTTTCGATCGTGGATGCGCGAAAATTCATACGAAGACGGATCTTCAACTCCAGAGTCCATAAAGGCGCTTGCAAATGTCTCTTGTACCTTCAGTTTCGTTCGTGGATAGGCGAAAATTCATACGAAGACGGATCTTCAACTCCAGAGTCCATAAAGGCGCTTGCAAATGTCTCTTGTACCTTCAGTTTCGTTCGTGTATGCTCGAAAATTCATACGAAGACGGATCTTCAGCTCCAGAGTCCATAAAGGCGCTTGCAAACGTCTCTTGTACCTTCAGTTTCGTTCGTGGATGCTCGAAAATTCGTACGAAGACGGATCTTCAACTCCACAGTCCATAAAATCGCTTGCAAATGTTTGTGTTAGCCTCAGTTTCGATCGTGGATGCGCGAAAATTCATACGAAGACGGATCTTCAACTCCAGAGTCCATAAAGGCGCTTGCAAATGTCTCTTGTACCTTCAGTTTCGTTCGTGTATGCTCGAAAATTCATACGAAGACGGATCTTCAGCTCCAGAGTCCATAAAGGCGCTTGCAAACGTCTCTTGTACCTTCAGTTTCGTTCGTGGATGCTCGAAAATTCGTACGAAGCCGGATCTTCAACTCCACAGTCCATAAAATCGCTTGCAAATGTTTGTGTTAGCCTCAGTTTCGATCGTGGATGCGCGAAAATTCATACGAAGACGGATCTTCAACTCCAGAGTCCATAAAGGCGCTTGCAAATGTCTCTTGTACCTTCAGTTTCGTTCGTGGATAGGCGAAAATTCATACGAAGACGGATCTTCAACTCCAGAGTCCATAAAGGCGCTTGCAAATGTCTCTTGTACCTTCAGTTTCGTTCGTGGATGCTCGAAAATTCGTACGAAGACGGATCTTCAACTCCACAGTCCATAAAATCGCTTGCAAATGTTTGTGTTAGCCTCAGTTTCGATCGTGGATGCGCGAAAATTCATACGAAGACGGATCTTCAACTCCAGAGTCCATAAAGGCGCTTGCAAATGTCTCTTGTACCTTCAGTTTCGTCCGTGGATAGGCGAAAATTCATACGAAGACGGATCTTCAACTCCAGAGTCCATAAAGGCGCTTGCAAATGTCTCTTGTACCTTCAGTTTCGTTCGTGTATGCTCGAAAATTCATACGAAGACGGATCTTCAGCTCCAGAGTCCATAAAGGCGCTTGCAAATGTCTCTTGTACCTTCAGTTTCGTTCGTGGATGCTCGAAAATTCATACGAAGACGGATCTTCAACTCCAGAGTCCATAAAGGCGCTTGCAAATGTCTCTTGTACCTTCAGTTTCGTTCGTGTATGCTCGAGAATTCATACGAAGACGGATCTTCAGCTCCAGAGTCCATAAAGGCGCTTGCAAATGTCTCTTGTACCTTCAGTTTCGTTCGTGGATGCTCGAAAATTCATACGAAGACGGATCTTCAACTCCAGAGTCCATAAAGGCGCTTTCAAATGTCTCTTGTACTCTCAGTTTCGTTCGTGGATGCTCGAAAATTCATACGGAGACGGATCTTCAACTCCAGAGTCCATAAAGGCGCTTGCAAACGTCTCTTGTACCTTCAGTTTCGTTCGTGGATGCTCGAAAATTCGTACGAAGACGGATCTTCAACTCCACAGTCCATAAAATCGCTTGCAAATGTTTGTGTTAGCCTCAGTTTCGATCGTGGATGCGCGAAAATTCATACGAAGACGGATCTTCAACTCCAGAGTCCATAAAGGCGCTTGCAAATGTCTCTTGTACCTTCAGTTTCGTTCGTGGATGCTCGAAAATTCATACGAAGACGGATCTTCAACTCCAGAGTCCATAAAGGCGCTTGCAAATGTCTCTTGTACCTTTAGTTTCGTTCGTGGATGCTCGAAAATTCGTACGAAGACGGATCTTCAACTCCACAGTCCATGAAATCGCTTGCAAATGTTTGTGTTAGCCTCAGTTTCGATCGTGGATGCGCGAAAATTCATACGAAGACGGATCTTCAACTCCAGAGTCCATAAAGGCGCTTGCAAATGTCTCTTGTACCTTCAGTTTCGATCGTGGATGCGCGAAAATTCATACGAAGACGGATCTTCAACTCCAGAGTCCATAAAGGCGCTTTCAAATGTCTCTTGTACTCTCAGTTTCGTTCGTGGATGCTCGAAAATTCATACGGAGACGGATCTTCAACTCCAGAGTCCATAAAGGCGCTTGCAAACGTCTCTTGTACCTTCAGTTTCGTTCGTGGATGCTCGAAAATTCGTACGAAGACGGATCTCCAACTCCACAGTCCATAAAATCGCTTGCAAATGTTTGTGTTAGCCTCAGTTTCGATCGTGGATGCGCGAAAATTCATACGAAGACGGATCTTCAACTCCAGAGTCCATAAAGGCGCTTGCAAATGTCTCTTGTACCTTCAGTTTCGTTCGTGGATAGGCGAAAATTCATACGAAGACGGATCTTCAACTCCAGAGTCCATAAAGGCGCTTGCAAATGTCTCTTGTACCTTCAGTTTCGTTCGTGTATGCTCGAAAATTCATACGAAGACGGATCTTCAGCTCCAGAGTCCATAAAGGCGCTTGCAAACGTCTCTTGTACCTTCAGTTTCGTTCGTGGATGCTCGAAAATTCGTACGAAGACGGATCTTCAACTCCACAGTCCATAAAATCGCTTGCAAATGTTTGTGTTAGCCTCAGTTTCGATCGTGGATGCGCGAAAATTCATACGAAGACGGATCTTCAACTCCAGAGTCCATAAAGGCGCTTGCAAATGTCTCTTGTACCTTCAGTTTCGTTCGTGTATGCTCGAAAATTCATACGAAGACGGATCTTCAGCTCCAGAGTCCATAAAGGCGCTTGCAAACGTCTCTTGTACCTTCAGTTTCGTTCGTGGATGCTCGAAAATTCGTACGAAGACGGATCTTCAACTCCACAGTCCATAAAATCGCTTGCAAATGTTTGTGTTAGCCTCAGTTTCGATCGTGGATGCGCGAAAATTCATACGAAGACGGATCTTCAACTCCAGAGTCCATAAAGGCGCTTGCAAATGTCTCTTGTACCTTCAGTTTCGTTCGTGGATAGGCGAAAATTCATACGAAGACGGATCTTCAACTCCAGAGTCCATAAAGGCGCTTGCAAATGTCTCTTGTACCTTCAGTTTCGTTCGTGGATGCTCGAAAATTCGTACGAAGACGGATCTTCAACTCCACAGTCCATAAAATCGCTTGCAAATGTTTGTGTTAGCCTCAGTTTCGATCGTGGATGCGCGAAAATTCATACGAAGACGGATCTTCAACTCCAGAGTCCATAAAGGCGCTTGCAAATGTCTCTTGTACCTTCAGTTTCGTCCGTGGATAGGCGAAAATTCATACGAAGACGGATCTTCAACTCCAGAGTCCATAAAGGCGCTTGCAAATGTCTCTTGTACCTTCAGTTTCGTTCGTGTATGCTCGAAAATTCATACGAAGACGGATCTTCAGCTCCAGAGTCCATAAAGGCGCTTGCAAATGTCTCTTGTACCTTCAGTTTCGTTCGTGGATGCTCGAAAATTCATACGAAGACGGATCTTCAACTCCAGAGTCCATAAAGGCGCTTGCAAATGTCTCTTGTACCTTCAGTTTCGTTCGTGTATGCTCGAGAATTCATACGAAGACGGATCTTCAGCTCCAGAGTCCATAAAGGCGCTTGCAAATGTCTCTTGTACCTTCAGTTTCGTTCGTGGATGCTCGAAAATTCATACGAAGACGGATCTTCAACTCCAGAGTCCATAAAGGCGCTTTCAAATGTCTCTTGTACTCTCAGTTTCGTTCGTGGATGCTCGAAAATTCATACGGAGACGGATCTTCAACTCCAGAGTCCATAAAGGCGCTTGCAAACGTCTCTTGTACCTTCAGTTTCGTTCGTGGATGCTCGAAAATTCGTACGAAGACGGATCTTCAACTCCACAGTCCATAAAATCGCTTGCAAATGTTTGTGTTAGCCTCAGTTTCGATCGTGGATGCGCGAAAATTCATACGAAGACGGATCTTCAACTCCAGAGTCCATAAAGGCGCTTGCAAATGTCTCTTGTACCTTCAGTTTCGTTCGTGGATAGGCGAAAATTCATACGAAGACGGATCTTCAACTCCAGAGTCCATAAAGGCGCTTGCAAATGTCTCTTGTACCTTCAGTTTCGTTCGTGTATGCTCGAAAATTCATACGAAGACGGATCTTCAGCTCCAGAGTCCATAAAGGCGCTTGCAAATGTCTCTTGTACCTTCAGTTTCGTTCGTGGATGCTCGAAAATTCATACGAAGACGGATCTTCAACTCCAGAGTCCATAAAGGCGCTTGCAAATGTCTCTTGTACCTTCAGTTTCGTTCGTGTATGCTCGAAAATTCATACGAAGACGGATCTTCAGCTCCAGAGTCCATAAAGGCGCTTGCAAATGTCTCTTGTACCTTCAGTTTCGTTCGTGGATGCTCGAAAATTCATACGAAGACGGATCTTCAACTCCAGAGTCCATAAAGGCGCTTTCAAATGTCTCTTGTACTCTCAGTTTCGTTCGTGGATGCTCGAAAATTCATACGGAGACGGATCTTCAACTCCAGAGTCCATAAAGGCGCTTGCAAACGTCTCTTGTACCTTCAGTTTCGTTCGTGGATGCTCGAAAATTCGTACGAAGACGGATCTTCAACTCCACAGTCCATAAAATCGCTTGCAAATGTTTGTGTTAGCCTCAGTTTCGATCGTGGATGCGCGAAAATTCATACGAAGACGGATCTTCAACTCCAGAGTCCATAAAGGCGCTTGCAAATGTCTCTTGTACCTTCAGTTTCGTTCGTGGATAGGCGAAAATTCATACGAAGACGGATCTTCAACTCCAGAGTCCATAAAGGCGCTTGCAAATGTCTCTTGTACCTTCAGTTCCGATCGTGGATGCGCGAAAATTCATACGAAGACGGATCTCCAACTCCAGAGTCCATAAAGGCGCTTGCAAATGTCTCTTGTACCTTCAGTTTCGTTCGTGGATGCTCGAAAATTCATACGAAGACGGATCTTCAACTCCAGAGTCCATAAAGGCGCTTGCAAATGTCTCTTGTACCTTCAGTTCCGTTCGTGGATGCGCGAAAATTCACACGAAGACGGATCTTCAACTCCAGAGTCCATAAAGGCGCTTGCAAATGTCTCTTGTACCTTCAGTTTCGTTCGTGGATGCTCGAAAATTCGTACGAAGACGGATCTTCAACTCCAGAGTCCATAAAGGCGCTTGCAAATGTCTCTTGTACCTTCAGTTTCGTTCGTGGATGCTCGAAAATTCGTACGAAGACGGATCTTCAACTCCACAGTCCATAAAATCGCTTGCAAATGTTTGTGTTAGCCTCAGTTTCGATCGTGGATGCGCGAAAATTCATACGAAGACGGATCTTCAACTCCAGAGTCCATAAAGGCGCTTGGAAATGTCTCTTGTACCTTCAGTTTCGATCGTGAATGCGCGAAGATTCATACGAAGACGGATCTTTGACTCCAGAGTCCATAAAGGTGCTTGCAAATTTCTTTTGTACCTTCAGTTTCGTTCGTGGATGCTCGAAAATTCATACGAAGACGGATCTTCAACTCCAGAGTCCATAAAGGCGCTTGCAAATGTCTCTTGTACCTTCAGTTTCGTTCGTGGATGCTCGAAAATTCGTACGAAGACGGATCTTCAACTCCAGAGTCCATAAAGGCGCTTGCAAATGTCTCTTGTACCTTCAGTTTCGTTCGTGGAAGCTTGAAAATTCATACGAAGACGGATCTTCAACTCCAGAGTCCATAAAGGCGCTTGCAAATGTCTCTTGTACCTTCAGTTCCGTTCGTGGATGCGCGAAAATTCACACGAAGACGGATCTTCAACTCCAGAGTCCATAAAGGCGCTTCCGAATGTCTCTTGTACCTTCAGTTTCGTTCGTGGATGCTCGAAAATTCATACGAAGACGGATCTTCAACTCCAGAGTCCATAAAGGCGCTTGCAAATGTCTCTTGTACCTTCAGTTTCGTTCGTGGATGCTCGAAAATTCGTACGAAGACGGATCTTCAACTC
Source organism: Phymatocera aterrima (assembly GCA_963170745.1). Taxonomy (NCBI): domain Eukaryota; kingdom Metazoa; phylum Arthropoda; class Insecta; order Hymenoptera; family Tenthredinidae; genus Phymatocera; species Phymatocera aterrima. The sequence continues at coordinate 41,696 of CAUJGY010000133.1, read as the reverse complement.
CACAGTCCATGAAATCGCTTGCAAATGTTTGTGTTAGCCTCAGTTTCGATCGTGGATGCGCGAAAATTCATACGAAGACGGATCTTTAACTCCAGAGTCCATAAAGGCGCTTGCAAATGTCTCTTGTACCTTCAGTTTCGTTCGTGGATGCTCGAAAATTCGTACGAAGACGGATCTTCAACTCCAGAGTCCATCAAATCGCTTGCAAATGTTTGTGTTAGCCTCAGTTTCGATCGTGGATGCGCGAAAATTCATACGAAGACGGATCTTCAACTCCAGAGTCCATAAAGGCGCTTGCAAATGTCTCTTGTACCTTCAGTTTCGTTCGTGAAAGCTCGAAAATTCATACGAAGACGGATCTTTGACTCCAGAGTCCATAAAAGTGCTTGCAAATGTCTTTTGTACCTTCAGTTTCGTTCGTGGATGCTCGAAAATTCGTACGAAGACGGATCTTCAACTCCACAGTCCATAAAATCGCTTGCGAATGTTTGTGTTAGCCTCAGTTTCGATCGTGGATGCGCGAAAATTCATACGAAGACGGATCTTCAACTCCGAGTCCATAAAGGCGCTTGCAAATGTCTCTTGTACCTTCAGTTTCGTTCGTGGATGCTCGAAAATTCGTACGAAGACGGATCTTCAACTCCAGAGTCCATAAAGGCGCTTGCAAATGTCTCTTGTACCTTCAGTTTCGTTCGTGGAAGCTCAAAAATTCATACGAAGACGGATCTTCAACTCCAGAGTCCATAAAGGCGCTTGCAAATGTCTCTTGTACCTTCAGTTTCGTTCGTGGATGCTCGAAAATTCATACGAAGACGGATCTTCAACTCCAGAGTCCATAAAGGCGCTTGCAAATGTCTCTTATACCTTCAGTTTCGTTCGTGGATGCGCGAAAATTCACACGAAGACGGATCTTCAACTCCAGAGTCCATAAAGGCGCTTCCGAATGTCTCTTGTACCTTCAGTTTCGTTCGTGGATGTTCAAAAATTCGTACGAAGACGGATCTCCAACTCCAGAGTCCATAAAGGCGCTTGCAAATGTCTCTTGTACCTTCAGTTTCGTTCGTGGATGCTCGAAAATTCACACGAAGACGGATCTTCAACTCCGGAGTCCATAAAGGCGCTTCCGAATGTCTCTTGTACCTTCAGTTTCGTTCGTGGATGCTCAAAAATTCGTACGAAGACGGATCTTCAACTCCACAGTCCATAAAATCGCTTGCAAATGTTTGTGTTAGCCTCAGTTTCGATCGTGGATGCGCGAAAATTGATACGAAGACGGATCTTCAACTCCAGAGTCCATGAAGGCGCTTGCAAATGTCTCTTGTACCTTCAGTTTCGATCGTGGATGCGCGAAAATTCATACGAAGAAGGATCTTCAACTCCAGAGTCCATAAAGGCGCTTGCAAATGTCTCTTGTACCTTCAGTTTCGTTCGTGGAAGCTCGAAAATTCATACGAAGACGGATCTTTGACTCCAGAGTCCATAAAGGTGCTTGCAGATGTCTGTTGTACCTTCAGTTTCGTTCGTGGATGCTCGAAAATTCATACGAAAACGGATCTTCAACTCCAGAGTCCATAAAGGCGCTTGCAAATGTCTCTTGTACCTTCAGTTTCGTTCGTGGATGCTCGAAAATTCGTACGAAGACGGATCTTCAACTCCAGAGTCCATAAAATCGCTTGCAAATGTTTGTGTTAGCCTCAGTTTCGATCGTGGATGCGCGAAAATTCATACGAAGACGGATCTTCAACTCCAGAGTCCATGAAGGCGCTTGCAAATGTCTCTTGTACCTTCAGTTTCGTTCGGGGATGCTCGAAAATTCATACGAAGACGGATCTTCAGCTCCCGAGTCCATAAAGGCGCTTGCAAATGTCTCTTGTACCTTCAGTTTCGTTCGTGGATGCTCGAGAATTCATACGAAGACGGATCTTCAACTCCAGAGTCCATAAAGGCGCTTGCAAACGTCTCTTGTACCTTCAGTTTCGTTCGTGGATGCTCGAAAATTCGTACGAAGACGGATCTTCAACTCCACAGTCCATAAAATCGCTTGCAAATGTTTGTGTTAGCCTCAGTTTCGATCGTGGATGCGCGAAAATTCATACGAAGACGGATCTTCAACTCCAGAGTCCATAAAGGCGCTTGCAAATGTCTCTTGTACCTTCAGTTTCGTTCGTGGATGCTCGAAAATTCATACGAAGACGGATCTTCAACTCCAGAGTCCATAAAGGCGCTTGCAAATGTCTCTTGTACCTTCGGTTTCGTTCGTGGATGCGCGAAAATTCATACGAAGACGGATCTTCAACTCCAGAGTCCATAAAGGCGCTTGCAAATGTCTCTTGTACCTTCAGTTTCGTTCGTGGATGCTCGAAAATTCGTACGAAGACGGATCTTCAACTCCAGAGTCCATAAAGGCGCTTGCAAATGTCTCTTGTACCTTCAGTTTCGTTCGTGGATGCTCGAAAATTCATACGAAGATGGATCTTCAACTCCAGAGTCCATAAAGGCGCTTGCAAATGTCTCTTGTACCTTCAGTTTCGTTCGTGGATGCTCGAAAATTCGTACGAAGACGGATCTTCAACTCCACAGTCCATAAAATCGCTTGCAAATGTTTGTGTTAGCCTCAGTTTCGATCGTGGATGCGCGAAAATTCATACGAAGACGGATCTTCAACTCCAGAGTCCATAAAGGCGCTTGCAAATGTCTCTTGTACCTTCAGTTTCGTTCGTGGATGCTCGAAAATTCATACGAAGACGGATCTTCAACTCCAGAGTCCATAAAGGCGCTTGCAAATGTCTCTTGTACCTTCGGTTTCGTTCGTGGATGCGCGAAAATTCATACGAAGACGGATCTTCAACTCCAGAGTCCATAAAGGCGCTTGCAAATGTCTCTTGTACCTTCAGTTTCGTTCGTGGATGCTCGAAAATTCGTACGAAGACGGATCTTCAACTCCAGAGTCCATAAAGGCGCTTGCAAATGTCTCTTGTACCTTCGGTTTCGTTCGTGGATGCGCGAAAATTCATACGAAGACGGATCTTCAACTCCAGAGTCCATAAAGGCGCTTGCAAATGTCTCTTGTACCTTCAGTTTCGTTCGTGGATGCTCGAAAATTCGTACGAAGACGGATCTTCAACTCCAGAGTCCATAAAGGCGCTTGCAAATGTCTCTTGTACCTTCAGTTTCGTTCGTGGATGCTCGAAAATTCATACGAAGACGGATCTTCAACTCCAGAGTCCATAAAGGCGCTTGCAAATGTCTCTTGTACCTTCAGTTTCGTTCGTGGATGCTCGAAAATTCGTACGAAGACGGATCTTCAACTCCACAGTCCATAAAATCGCTTGCAAATGTTTGTGTTAGCCTCAGTTTCGATCGTGGATGCGCGAAAATTCATACGAAGACGGATCTTTAACTCCAGAGTCCATAAAGGCGCTTGCAAATGTCTCTTGTACCTTCAGTTTCGTTCGTGGATGCTCGAAAATTCATACGAAGACGGATCTTCAACTCCAGAGTCCATAAAGGCGCTTGCAAATGTCTCTTGTACCTTCGGTTTCGTTCGTGGATGCGCGAAAATTCATACGAAGACGGATCTTCAACTCCAGAGTCCATAAAGGCGCTTGCAAATGTCTCTTGTACCTTCAGTTTCGTTCGTGGATGCTCGAAAATTCGTACGAAGACGGATCTTCAACTCCAGAGTCCATAAAGGCGCTTGCAAATGTCTCTTGTACCTTCAGTTTCGTTCGTGGATGCTCGAAAATTCATACGAAGACGGATCTTCAACTCCAGAGTCCATAAAGGCGCTTGCAAATGTCTCTTGTACCTTCAGTTTCGTTCGTGGATGCTCGAAAATTCGTACGAAGACGGATCTTCAACTCCACAGTCCATAAAATCGCTTGCAAATGTTTGTGTTAGCCTCAGTTCCGATCGTGGATGCGCGAAAATTCATACGAAGACGGATCTTCAACTCCAGAGTCAATGAAGGCGCTTGCAAATGTCTCTTGTACCTTCAGTTTCGTTCGTGGATGCTCGAAAATTCGTACGAAGACGGATCTTCAACTCCAGAGTCCATAAAATCGCTTGCAAATGTTTGTGTTAGCCTCAGTTTCGATCGTGGATGCGCGAAAATTCATACGAAGACGGATCTTCAACTCCAGAGTCCATAAAGGCGCTTGCAAATGTCTCTTGTACCTTCAGTTTCGTTCGTGGAAGCTCGGAAATTCATACGAAGACGGATCTTTGACTCCAGAGTCCATAAAGGTGCTTGCAAATGTCTGTTGTACCTTCAGTTTCGTTCGTGGATGCTCGAAAATTCATACGAAGACGGATCTTCAACTCCAGAGTCCATAAAGGCGCTTGCAAATGTCTCTTGTACCTTCAGTTTCGTTCGTGGATGCTCGAAAATTCGTACGAAGACGGATCTTCAACTCCAGAGTCCATAAAATCGCTTGCAAATGTTTGTGTTAGCCTCAGTTTCGATCGTGGATGCGCGAAAATTCATACGAAGACGGATCTTCAACTCCAGAGTCCATGAAGGCGCTTGCAAATGTCTCTTGTACCTTCAGTTTCGTTCGTGGATGCTCGAAAATTCATACGAAGACGGATCTTCAGCTCCAGAGTCCATAAAGGCGCTTGCAAATGTCTCTTGTACCTTCAGTTTCGTTCGTGGATGCTCGAAAATTCATACGAAGACGGATCTTCAACTCCAGAGTCCATAAAGGAGCTTTCAAATGTCTCTTGTACTCTCAGTTTCGTTCGTGGATGTTTGAAAATTCGTACGAAGACGGATCTTCAACTCCACAGTCCATAAAATCGCTTGCAAATGTTTGTGTTAGCCTCAGTTTCGATCGTGGATGCGCGAAAATTCATACGAAGACGGATCTTCAACTCCAGAGTCCATAAAGGCGCTTGCAAACGTCTCTTGTACCTTCAGTTTCGTTCGTGGATGCTCGAAAATTCGTACGAAGACGGATCTTCAACTCCACAGTCCATAAAATCGCTTTCAAATGTTTGTGTTAGCCTCAGTTTCGATCGTGGATGCGCGAAAATCCATACGAAGACGGATCTTCAACTCCAGAGTCCATAAAGGCGCTTGCAAATGTCTCTTGTACCTTCAGTTTCGTTCGTGGATGCGCGAAAATTCACACGAAGACGGATCTTCAACTCCAGAGTCCATAAACGCGCTTGCAAATGTCTTTTGTACCTTCAGTTTCGTTCGTGGATGCTCGAAAATTCGTACGAAGACGGATCTTCAACTCCAGAGTCCATAAAGGCGCTTGCAAATATCTCTTGTACCTTCAGTTCCGATCGTGGATGCGCGAAAATTCATACGAAGACGGATCTTCAACTCCAGAGTCCATAAAGGCGCTTGCAAATGTCTCTTGTACCTTCAGTTTCGTTCGTGGATGCTCGAAAATTCATACGAAGACGGATCTTCAACTCCAGAGTCCATAAAGGCGCTTGCAAATGTCTCTTGTACCTTCAGTTCCGTTTGTGGATGCGCGAAAATTCACACGAAGACGGATCTTCAACTCCAGAGTCCATAAAGGCGCTTGCAAATGTCTTTTGTACCTTCAGTTTCGTTCGTGGATGCTCGAAAATTCGTACGAAGACGGATCTTCAATTCCAGAGTCCATAAAGGCGCTTGCAAATGTCTCTTGTACCTTCAGTTTTGTTCGTGGATGCTCGAAAATTCGTACGAAGACGGATCTTCAACTCCACAGTCCATAAAATCGCTTGCAAATGTTTGTGTTAGCCTCAGTTTCGATCGTGGATGCGCGAAAATTCATACGAAGACGGATCTTCAACTCCAGAGTCCATAAAGGCGCTTGGAAATGTCTCTTGTAACTTCAGTTTCGATCGTGAATGCGCGAAAATTCATACGAAGACGGATCTTCAACTCCAGAGTCCATAAAGGCGCTTGCAAATGTCTCTTGTACCTTCAGTTTCGTTCGTGGAAGCTCGAAAATTCATACGAAGACGGATCTTTGACTCCAGAGTCCATAAAGGTGCTTGCAAATTTCTTTTGTACCTTCAGTTTCGTTCGTGGATGCTCGAAAATTCATACGAAGACGGATCTTCAACTCCAGAGTCCATGAAGGCGCTTGCAAATGTCTCTTGTACCTTCAGTTTCGTTCGTGGATGCTCGAAAATTCGTACGAAGACGGATCTTCAACTCCAGAGTCCATAAAGGCGCTTGCAAATGTCTCTTGTACCTTCAGTTTCGTTCGTGGAAGCTCGAAAATTCATACGAAGACGGATCTTCGACTCCAGAGTCCATAAAGGTGCTTGCAAATGTCTCTTGTACCTTCAGTTTCGTTCGTGGATGCTCGAAAATTCGTACGAAGACGGATCTTCAACTCCACAGTCCATAAAATCGCTTTCAAATGTTTGTGTTAGCCTCAGTTTCGATCGTGGATGCGCGAAAATCCATACGAAGACGGATCTTCAACTCCAGAGTCCATAAAGGCGCTTGCAAATGTCTCTTGTACCTTCAGTTTCGTTCGTGGATGCGCGAAAATTCACACGAAGACGGATCTCCAACTCCAGAGTCCATAAACGCGCTTGCAAATGTCTTTTGTACCTTCAGTTTCGTTCGTGGATGCTCGAAAATTCGTACGAAGACGGATCTTCAACTCCAGAGTCCATAAAGGCGCTTGCAAATATCTCTTGTACCTTCAGTTCCGATCGTGGATGCGCGAAAATTCATACGAAGACGGATCTTCAACTCCAGAGTCCATAAAGGCGCTTGCAAATGTCTCTTGTACCTTCAGTTTCGTTCGTGGATGCTCGAAAATTCATACGAAGACGGATCTTCAACTCCAGAGTCCATAAAGGCGCTTGCAAATGTCTCTTGTACCTTCAGTTCCGTTTGTGGATGCGCGAAAATTCACACGAAGACGGATCTTCAACTCCAGAGTCCATAAAGGCGCTTGCAAATGTCTTTTGTACCTTCAGTTTCGTTCGTGGATGCTCGAAAATTCGTACGAAGACGGATCTTCAATTCCAGAGTCCATAAAGGCGCTTGCAAATGTCTCTTGTACCTTCAGTTTTGTTCGTGGATGCTCGAAAATTCGTACGAAGACGGATCTTCAACTCCACAGTCCATAAAATCGCTTGCAAATGTTTGTGTTAGCCTCAGTTTCGATCGTGGATGCGCGAAAATTCATACGAAGACGGATCTTCAACTCCAGAGTCCATAAAGGCGCTTGGAAATGTCTCTTGTAACTTCAGTTTCGATCGTGAATGCGCGAAAATTCATACGAAGACGGATCTTCAACTCCAGAGTCCATAAAGGCGCTTGCAAATGTCTCTTGTACCTTCAGTTTCGTTCGTGGAAGCTCGAAAATTCATACGAAGACGGATCTTTGACTCCAGAGTCCATAAAGGTGCTTGCAAATTTCTTTTGTACCTTCAGTTTCGTTCGTGGATGCTCGAAAATTCATACGAAGACGGATCTTCAACTCCAGAGTCCATGAAGGCGCTTGCAAATGTCTCTTGTACCTTCAGTTTCGTTCGTGGATGCTCGAAAATTCGTACGAAGACGGATCTTCAACTCCAGAGTCCATAAAGGCGCTTGCAAATGTCTCTTGTACCTTCAGTTTCGTTCGTGGAAGCTCGAAAATTCATACGAAGACGGATCTTCGACTCCAGAGTCCATAAAGGTGCTTGCAAATGTCTCTTGTACCTTCAGTTTCGTTCGTGGATGCTCGAAAATTCGTACGAAGACGGATCTCCAACTCCAGAGTCCATAAAGGCGCTTGCAAATGTCTCTTGTACCTTCAGTTTCGTTCGTGGAAGCTCGAAAATTCATACGAAGACGGATCTTCAACTCCAGAGTCCATAAAGGCGCTTGCAATTGTCTCTTGTACCTTCAGTTTCGTTCGTGGATGCTCGAAAATTCATACGAAGACGGATCTTCATCTCCAGAGTCCATGAAGGCGCTAGCAAATGTCTCTTGTACCTTCAGTTTCGTTCGTGGATGCGCGAAAATTCACACGAAGACGGATCTTCAACTCCAGAGTCCATAAAGGCGCTTCCGAATGTCTCTTGTACCTTCAGTTTCGTTCGTGGATGCTCGAAAATTCATACGAAGACGGATCTTCAACTCCAGAGTCCATCAAGGCGCTTGCAAATGTCTCTTGTACCTTCAGTTTCGTTCGTGGATGCTCGAAAATTCGTACGAAGACGGATCTTCAACTCCAGAGTCCATAAAGGCGCTTGCAAATGTCTTTTGTACCTTCAGTTTCGTTCGTGGATGCTCGAAAATTCGTACGAAGACGGATCTTCAACTCCAGAGTCCATAAAGGCGCTTGCAAATGTCTCTTGTACCTTCAGTTTTGTTCGTGGATGCTCGAAAATTCGTACGAAGACGGATCTTCAACTCCACAGTCCATAAAATCGCTTGCAAATGTTTGTGTTAGCCTCAGTTTCGATCGTGGATGCGCGAAAATTCACACGAAGACGGATCTTCAACTCCAGAGTCCATAAAGGCGCTTGCAAATGTCTTTTGTACCTTCAGTTTCGTTCGTGGATGCTCGAAAATTCGTACGAAGACGGATCTTCAACTCCAGAGTCCATAAAGGCGCTTGCAAATGTCTCTTGTACCTTCAGTTTTGTTCGTGGATGCTCGAAAATTCGTACGAAGACGGATCTTCAACTCCACAGTCCATAAAATCGCTTGCAAATGTTTGTGTTAGCCTCAGTTTCGAACGTGGATGCGCGAAAATTCATACGAAGACGGATCTTCAACTCCAGAGTCCATAAAGGCGCTTGGAAATGTCTCTTGTAACTTCAGTTTCGATCGTAAATGCGCGAAAATTCATACGAAGACGGATCTTCAACTCCAGAGTCCATAAAGGCGCTTGCAAATGTCTCTTGTACCTTCAGTTGCGTTCGTGGAAGCTCGAAAATTCATACGAAGACGGATCTTTGACTCCAGAGTCCATAAAGGTGCTTGCAAATTTCTTTTGTACCTTCAGTTTCGTTCGTGGATGCTCGAAAATTCATACGAAGACGGATCTTCAACTCCAGAGTCCATGAAGGCGCTTGCAAATGTCTCTTGTACCTTCAGTTTCGTTCGTGGATGCTCGAAAATTCGTACGAAGACGGATCTTCAACTCCAGAGTCCATAAAGGCGCTTGCAAATGTCTCTTGTACCTTCAGTTTCGTTCGTGGAAGCTCGAAAATTCATACGAAGACGGATCTTTGACTCCAGAGTCCATAAAGGTGCTTGCAAATGTCTCTTGTACCTTCAGTTTCGTTCGTGGATGCTCGAAAATTTGTACGAAGACGGATCTCCAACTCCAGAGTCCATAAAGGCGCTTGCAAATGTCTCTTGTACCTTCAGTTTCGTTCGTGGAAGCTCGAAAATTCATACGAAGACGGATCTTCAACTCCAGAGTCCATAAAGGCGCTTGCAAATGTCTCTTGTACCTTCAGTTTCGTTCGTGGATGCTCGAAAATTCATACGAAGACGGATCTTCATCTCCAGAGTCCATAAAGGCGCTTGCAAATGTCTCTTGTACCTTCAGTTTCGTTCGTGGATGCGCGAAAATTCACACGAAGACGGATCTTCAACTCCAGAGTCCATAAAGGCGCTTCCGAATGTCTCTTGTACCTTCAGTTTCGTTCGTGGATGCTCGAAAATTCATACGAAGACGGATCTTCAACTCCAGAGTCCATCAAGGCGCTTGCAAATGTCTCTTGTACCTTCAGTTTCGTTCGTGGATGCTCGAAAATTCGTACGAAGACGGATCTTCAACTCCACAGTCCATGAAATCGCTTGCAAATGTTTGTGTTAGCCTCAGTTTCGATCGTGGATGCGCGAAAATTCATACGAAGACGGATCTTTAACTCCAGAGTCCATAAAGGCGCTTGCAAATGTCTCTTGTACCTTCAGTTTCGTTCGTGGAAGCTCGAAAATTCATACGAAGACGGATCTTTGACTCCAGAGTCCATAAAAGTGCTTGCAAATGTCTTTTGTACCTTCAGTTTCGTTCGTGGATGCTCGAAAATTCGTACGAAGACGGATCTTCAACTCCAGAGTCCATAAAGGCGCTTGCAAATGTCTCTTGTACCTTCAGTTTCGTTCGTGGAAGCTCAAAAATTCATACGAAGACGGATCTTCAACTCCAGAGTCCATGAAGGCGCTTGCAAATGTCTCTTGTACCTTCAGTTTCGTTCGTGGATGCTCGAAAATTCATACGAAGACGGATCTTCAACTCCAGAGTCCATAAAGGCGCTTGCAAATGTCTCTTGTACCTTCAGTTTCGTTCGTGGATGCGCGAAAATTCACACGAAGACGGATCTTCAACTCCAGAGTCCATAAAGGCGCTTCCGAATGTCTCTTGTACCTTCAGTTTCGTTCGTGGATGCTCAAAAATTCGTACGAAGACGGATCTCCAACTCCAGAGTCCATAAAGGCGCTTGCAAATGTCTCTTGTACCTTTAGTTTCGTTCGTGGATGCTCGAAAATTCATACGAAGACGGATCTTCAACTCCAGAGTCCATAAAGGCGCTTGCAAATGTCTCTCGTACCTTCAGTTTCGTTCGTGGATGCTCGAAAATTCGTACGAAGACGGATCTTCAACTCCACAGTCCATAAAATCGCTTGCAACTGTTTGTGTTAGCCTGAGTTTCGATCGTGGATGCGCGGAAATTCATACGAAGACGGATCTTCAACTCCAGAGTCCATAAAGGCGCTTGCAAATGTCTCTTGTACCTTCAGTTTCGATCGTGGATGCGCGAAAATTCATACGAAGACGGATCTTCAACTCCAGAGTCCATAAAGGCGCTTGCAAATGTCTCTTGTACCTTCAGTTTCGTTCGTGGAAGCTCGAAAATTCATACGAAGACGGATCTTTGACTCCAGAGTCCATAAAGGTGCTTGCAAATGTCTGTTGTACCTTCAGTTTCGTTCGTGGAAGCTCGAAAATTCATACGAAGTCGGATCTTCAACTCCAGAGTCCATAAAGGCGCTTGCAAATGTCTCTTGTACCTTCAGTTTCGTTCGTGGATGCTCGAAAATTCATACGAAGACGGATCTTCATCTCCAGAGTCCATAAAGGCGCTTGCAAATGTCTCTTGTACCTTCAGTTTCGTTCGTGGATGCGCGAAAATTCACACGAAGACGGATCTTCAACTCCAGAGTCCATAAAGGCGCTTCCGAATGTCTCTTGTACCTTCAGTTTCGTTCGTGGATGCTCGAAAATTCATACGAAGACGGATCTTCAACTCCAGAGTCCATCAAGGCGCTTGCAAATGTCTCTTGTACCTTCAGTTTCGTTCGTGGATGCTCGAAAATTCGTACGAAGACGGATCTTCAACTCCACAGTCCATGAAATCGCTTGCAAATGTTTGTGTTAGCCTCAGTTTCGATCGTGGATGCGCGAAAATTCATACGAAGACGGATCTTTAACTCCAGAGTCCATAAAGGCGCTTGCAAATGTCTCTTGTACCTTCAGTTTCGTTCGTGGAAGCTCGAAAATTCATACGTAGACGGATCTTTGACTCCAGAGTCCATAAAAGTGCTTGCAAATGTCTTTTGTACCTTCAGTTTCGTTCGTGGATGCTCGAAAATTCGTACGAAGACGGATCTTCAACTCCAGAGTCCATAAAGGCGCTTGCAAATGTCTCTTGTACCTTCAGTTTCGTTCGTGGAAGCTCAAAAATTCATACGAAGACGGATCTTCAACTCCAGAGTCCATGAAGGCGCTTGCAAATGTCTCTTGTACCTTCAGTTTCGTTCGTGGATGCTCGAAAATTCATACGAAGACGGATCTTCAACTCCAGAGTCCATAAAGGCGCTTGCAAATGTCTCTTGTACCTTCAGTTTCGTTCGTGGATGCGCGAAAATTCACACGAAGACGGATCTTCAACTCCAGAGTCCATAAAGGCGCTTCCGAATGTCTCTTGTACCTTCAGTTTCGTTCGTGGATGCTCAAAAATTCGTACGAAGACGGATCTCCAACTCCAGAGTCCATAAAGGCGCTTGCAAATGTCTCTTGTACCTTTAGTTTCGTTCGTGGATGCTCGAAAATTCATACGAAGACGGATCTTCAACTCCAGAGTCCATAAAGGCGCTTGCAAATGTCTCTCGTACCTTCAGTTTCGTTCGTGGATGCTCGAAAATTCGTACGAAGACGGATCTTCAACTCCACAGTCCATAAAATCGCTTGCAACTGTTTGTGTTAGCCTGAGTTTCGATCGTGGATGCGCGGAAATTCATACGAAGACGGATCTTCAACTCCAGAGTCCATAAAGGCGCTTGCAAATGTCTCTTGTACCTTCAGTTTCGATCGTGGATGCGCGAAAATTCATACGAAGACGGATCTTCAACTCCAGAGTCCATAAAGGCGCTTGCAAATGTCTCTTGTACCTTCAGTTTCGTTCGTGGAAGCTCGAAAATTCATACGAAGACGGATCTTTGACTCCAGAGTCCATAAAGGTGCTTGCAAATGTCTGTTGTACCTTCAGTTTCGTTCGTGGAAGCTCGAAAATTCATACGAAGTCGGATCTTCAACTCCAGAGTCCATAAAGGCGCTTGCAAATGTCTCTTGTACCTTCAGTTTCGTTCGTGGATGCTCGAAAATTCATACGAAGACGGATCTTCATCTCCAGAGTCCATAAAGGCGCTTGCAAATGTCTCTTGTACCTTCAGTTTCGTTCGTGGATGCGCGAAAATTCACACGAAGACGGATCTTCAACTCCAGAGTCCATAAAGGCGCTTCCGAATGTCTCTTGTACCTTCAGTTTCGTTCGTGGATGCTCGAAAATTCATACGAAGACGGATCTTCAACTCCAGAGTCCATCAAGGCGCTTGCAAATGTCTCTTGTACCTTCAGTTTCGTTCGTGGATGCTCGAAAATTCGTACGAAGACGGATCTTCAACTCCACAGTCCATGAAATCGCTTGCAAATGTTTGTGTTAGCCTCAGTTTCGATCGTGGATGCGCGAAAATTCATACGAAGACGGATCTTTGACTCCAGAGTCCATAAAAGTGCTTGCAAATGTCTTTTGTACCTTCAGTTTCGTTCGTGGATGCGCGAAAATTCACACGAAGACGGATCTTCAACTCCAGAGTCCATAAAGGCGCTTCCGAATGTCTCTTGTACCTTCAGTTTCGTTCGTGGAAGCTCGAAAATTCATACGAAGACGGATCTTTGACTCCAGAGTCCATAAAAGTGCTTGCAAATGTCTTTTGTACCTTCAGTTTCGTTCGTGGATGCTCGAAAATTCGTACGAAGACGGATCTTCAACTCCAGAGTCCATAAAGGCGCTTGCAAATGTCTCTTGTACCTTCAGTTTCGTTCGTGGAAGCTCAAAAATTCATACGAAGACGGATCTTCAACTCCAGAGTCCATAAAGGCGCTTGCAAATGTCTCTGGTACCTTCAGTTTCGTTCGTGGATGCTCGAAAATTCATACGAAGACGGATCTTCAACTCCAGAGTCCATAAAGGCGCTTGCAAATGTCTCTTGTACCTTCAGTTTCGTTCGTGGATGCGCGAAAATTCACACGAAGACGGATCTTCAACTCCAGAGTCCATAAAGGCGCTTCCGAATGTCTCTTGTACCTTCAGTTTCGTTCGTGGATGCTCAAAAATTCGTACGAAGACGGATCTCCAACTCCAGAGTCCATAAAGGCGCTTGCAAATGTCTCTTGTACCTTTAGTTTCGTTCGTGGATGCTCGAAAATTCATACGAAGACGGATCTTCAACTCCAGAGTCCATAAAGGCGCTTGCAAATGTCTCTCGTACCTTCAGTTTCGTTCGTGGATGCTCGAAAATTCGTACGAAGACGGATCTTCAACTCCACAGTCCATAAAATCGCTTGCAACTGTTTGTGTTAGCCTCAGTTTCGATCGTGGATGCGCGAAAATTCATACGAAGACGGATCTTCAACTCCAGAGTCCATAAAGGCGCTTGCAAATGTCTCTTGTACCTTCAGTTTCGATCGTGGATGCGCGAAAATTCATACGAAGACGGATCTTCAACTCCAGAGTCCATAAAGGCGCTTGCAAATGTCTCTTGTACCTTCAGTTTCGTTCGTGGAAGCTCGAAAATTCATACGAAGACGGATCTTTGACTCCAGAGTCCATAAAGGTGCTTGCAAATGTCTGTTGTACCTTCAGTTTCGTTCGTGGATGCTCGAAAATTCATACGAAGACGGATCTTCAACTCCAGAGTCCATAAAGGCGCTTGCAAATGTCTCTTGTACCTTCAGTTTCGTTCGTGGATGCTCGAAAATTCGTACGAAGACGGATCTTCAACTCCAGAGTCCATAAAGGCGCTTGCAAATGTCTGTTGTACCTTCAGTTTCGTTCGTGGATGCTCGAAAATTCATACGAAGACGGATCTTCAACTCCAGAGTCCATGAAGGCGCTTGCAAATGTCTCTTGTACCTTCAGTTTCGTTCGTGGATGCTCGAAAATTCATACGAAGACGGATCTTCAGCTCCAGAGTCCATAAAGGCGCTTGCAAATGTCTCTTGTACCTTCAGTTTCGTTCGTGGATGCTCGAAAATTCATAGGAAGACGGATCTTCAACTCCAGAGTCCATAAAGGCGCTTGCAAACGTCTCTTGTACCTTCAGTTTCGTTCGTGGATGCTCGAAAATTCGTACGAAGCCGGATCTTCAACTCCACAGTCCATGAAATCGCTTGCAAATGTTTGTGTTAGCCTCAGTTTCGATCGTGGATGCGCGAAAATTCATACGAAGACGGATCTTCAACTCCAGAGTCCATAAAGGCGCTTGCAAATGTCTCTTGTACCTTTAGTTTCGTTCGTGGATGCTCGAAAATTCATACGAAGACGGATCTTCAACTCCAGAGTCCATAAAGGCGCTTGCAAATGTCTCTTGTACCTTTAGTTTCGTTCGTGGATGCGCGAAAATTCACACGAAGACGGATCTTCAACTCCAGAGTCCATAAAGGCGCTTGCAAATGTCTCTTGTACCTTCAGTTTCGTTCGTGGATGCTCGAAAATTCGTACGAAGACGGATCTTCAACTCCAGAGTCCATAAAGGCGCTTGCAAATGTCTCTTGTACCTTCAGTTTCGTTCGTAGATGCTCGAAAATTCATACGAAGACGGATCTTCAACTCCAGAGTCCATAAAGGCGCTTGCAAATGTCTCTTGTACCTTCAGTTTCGTTCGTGGATGCTCGAAAATTCGTACGAAAACGGATCTTCAACTCCAGAGTCCATAAAGGCGCTTGCAAATGTCTCTTGTACCTTCAGTTTCGTTCGTCGATGCGCGAAAATTCATACGAAAACGGATCTTCAACTCCAGAGTCCATAAAGGCGCTTCCGAATGTCTCTTGTACCTTCAGTTTCGTTCGTGGATGCTCAAAAATTCGTACGAAGACGGATCTCCAACTCCAGAGTCCATAAAGGCGCTTGCAAATGTCTCTTGTACCTTCAGTTTCGTTCGTGGATGCTCGAAAATTCATACGAAGACGGATCTTCAACTCCAGAGTCCATAAAGGCGCTTGCAAATGTCTCTTGTACCTTCAGTTTCGTTCGTGGATGCTCGAAAATTCGTACGAAGACGGATCTTCAACTCCACAGTCCATAAAATCGCTTGCAAATGTTTGTGTTAGCCTCAGTTTCGATCGTGGATGCGCGAAAATTCATACGAAGACGGATGTTCAACTCCAGAGTCCATAAAGGCGCTTGCAAATGTCTCTTGTACCTTCAGTTTCGTTCGTGGATGCTCGAAAATTCGTACGAAGACGGATCTTCAACTCCAGAGTCCATAAAATCGCTTGCAAATGTTTGTGTTAGCCTCAGTTTCGATCGTGGATGCGCGAAAATTCATACGAAGACGGATCTTCAACTCCAGAGTCCATAAAGGCGCTTGCAAATGTCTCTTGTACCTTCAGTTTCGTTCGTGGATGCTCGAAAATTCGTACGAAGACGGATCTTCAACTCCAGAGTCCATAAAGGCGCTTGCAAATGTCTCTTAAACCTTCAGTTTCGTTCGTGGATGCTCGAAAATTCATACGAAGACGGATCTTCAACTCCAGAGTCCATAAGGGCGCTTGCAAATGTCTCTTGTACCTTCAGTTTCGTTCGTGGATGCGCGAAAATTCACACGAAGACGGATCTTCAACTCCAGAGTCCATAAAGGCGCTTCCGAATGTCTCTTGTACCTTCAGTTTCGTTCGTGGATGCTCGAAAATTCATACGAAGACGGATCTTCAACTCCAGAGTCCATGAAGGCGCTTGCAAATGTCTCTTGTACCTTCAGTTTCGTTCGTGGATGCTCGAAAATTCGTACGAAGACGGATCTTCAACTCCACAGTCCATGAAATCGCTTGCAAATGTTTGTGTTAGCCTCAGTTTCGATCGTGGATGCGCGAAAATTCATACGAAGACGGATCTTTAACTCCAGAGTCCATAAAGGCGCTTGCAAATGTCTCTTGTACCTTCAGTTTCGTTCGTGGATGCTCGAAAATTCGTACGAAGACGGATCTTCAACTCCAGAGTCCATAAAATCGCTTGCAAATGTTTGTGTTAGCCTCAGTTTCGATCATGGATGCGCGAAAATTCATACGAAGACGGATCTTCAACTCCAGAGTCCATAAAGGCGCTTGCAAATGTCTCTTGTACCTTCAGTTTCGTTCGTGGATGCTCGAAAATTCGTACGAAGACGGATCTTCAACTCCACAGTCCATAAAATCGCTTGCAAATGTTTGTGTTAGCCTCAGTTTCGATCGTGGATGCGCGAAAATTCATACGAAGACGGATGTTCAACTCCAGAGTCCATAAAGGCGCTTGCAAATGTCTCTTGTACCTTCAGTTTCGTTCGTGGATGCTCGAAAATTCGTACGAAGACGGATCTTCAACTCCACAGTCCATAAAATCGCTTGCAAATGTTTGTGTTAGCCTCAGTTTCGATCGTGGATGCGCGAAAATTCATACGAAGACGGATGTTCAACTCCAGAGTCCATAAAGGCGCTTGCAAATGTCTCTTGTACCTTCAGTTTCGTTCGTGGATGCTCGAAAATTCGTACGAAGACGGATCTTCAACTCCAGAGTCCATAAAATCGCTTGCAAATGTTTGTGTTAGCCTCAGTTTCGATTGTGGATGCGCGAAAATTCATACGAAGACGGATCTTCAACTCCAGAGTCCATAAAGGCGCTTGCAAATGTCTCTTGTACCTTCAGTTTCGTTCGTGGATGCTCGAAAATTCGTACGAAGACGGATCTTCGACTCCAGAGTCCATAAAGGCGCTTGCAAATGTCTCTTAAACCTTCAGTTTCGTTCGTGGATGCTCGAAAATTCATACGAAGACGGATCTTCAACTCCAGAGTCCATAAGGGCGCTTGCAAATGTCTCTTGTACCTTCAGTTTCGTTCGTGGATGCGCGAAAATTCACACGAAGACGGATCTTCAACTCCAGAGTCCATAAAGGCGCTTCCGAATGTCTCTTGTACCTTCAGTTTCGTTCGTGGATGCTCGAAAATTCATACGAAGACGGATCTTCAACTCCAGAGTCCATGAAGGCGCTTGCAAATGTCTCTTGTACCTTCAGTTTCGTTCGTGGATGCTCGAAAATTCGTACGAAGACGGATCTTAAACTCCACAGTCCATGAAATCGCTTGCAAATGTTTGTGTTAGCCTCAGTTTCGATCGTGGATGCGCGAAAATTCATACGAAGACGGATCTTTAACTCCAGAGTCCATAAAGGCGCTTGCAAATGTCTCTTGTACCTTCAGTTTCGTTCGTGGATGCTCGAAAATTCGTACGAAGACGGATCTTCAACTCCAGAGTCCATAAAATCGCTTGCAAATGTTTGTGTTAGCCTCAGTTTCGATCGTGGATGCGCGAAAATTCATACGAAGACGGATCTTCAACTCCAGAGTCCATAAAGGCGCTTGCAAATGTCTCTTGTACCTTCAGTTTCGTTCGTGGAAGCTCGAAAATTCATACGAAGACGGATCTTTGACTCCAGAGTCCATAAAAGTGCTTGCAAATGTCTTTTGTACCTTCATTTTCGTTCGTGGATGCTCGAAAATTCATCCGAAGACGGATCTTTGACTCCAGAGTCCATAAAGGCGCTTGCAAATGTCTCTTGTACCTTCAGTTTCGTTCGTGGATGCTCGAAAATTCGTACGAAGACGGATCTTCAACTCCAGAGTCCATAAAGGCGCTTGCAAATGTCTCTTGTACCTTCAGTTTCGTTCGTGGAAGCTCAAAAATTCATACGAAGACGGATCTTCAACTCCAGAGTCCATAAAGGCGCTTGCAAATGTCTCTTGTACCTTCAGTTTCGTTCGTGGATGCTCGAAAATTCATACGAAGACGGATCTTCAACTCCAGAGTCCATAAAGGCGCTTGCAAATGTCTCTTGTACCTTCAGTTTCGTTCGTGGATGCGCGAAAATTCACACGAAGACGGATCTTCAACTCCAGAGTCCATAAAGGCGCTTCCGAATGTCTCTTGTACCTTCAGTTTCGTTCGTGGATGCTCAAAAATTCGTACGAAGACGGATCTCCAACTCCAGAGTCCATAAAGGCGCTTGCAAATGACTCTTGTACCTTTAGTTTCGTTCGTGGATGCTCGAAAATTCATACGAAGACGGATCTTCAACTCCAGAGTCCATAAAGGCGCTTGCAAATGTCTCTTGTACCTTCAGTTTCGTTCGTGGATGCTCGAAAATTCGTACGAAGACGGATCTTCAACTCCACAGTCCATAAAATCGCTTGCAACTGTTTGTGTTAGCCTCAGTTTCGATCGTGGATGCGCGAAAATTCATACGAAGACGGATCTTCAACTCCAGAGTCCATAAAGGCGCTTGCAAATGTCTCTTGTACCTTCAGTTTCGATCGTGGATGCGCGAAAATTCATACGAAGACGGATCTTCAACTCCAGAGTCCATAAAGGCGCTTGCAAATGTCTCTTGTACCTTCAGTTTCGTTCGTGGAAGCTCGAAAATTCATACGAAGACGGATCTTTGACTCCAGAGTCCATAAAGGTGCTTGCAAATGTCTGTTGTACCTTCAGTTTCGTTCGTGGATGCTCGAAAATTCATACGAAGA
The DNA here is from genome assembly GCA_963170745.1 of Phymatocera aterrima. Classification (NCBI taxonomy): domain Eukaryota; kingdom Metazoa; phylum Arthropoda; class Insecta; order Hymenoptera; family Tenthredinidae; genus Phymatocera; species Phymatocera aterrima. The sequence continues at coordinate 22,667 of CAUJGY010000133.1, read as the reverse complement.
CGGATCTTCAACTCCAGAGTCCATAAAGGCGCTTGCAAATGCCTCTTGTACCTTCAGTTTCGTTCGTGGATGCTCGAAAATTCGTACGAAGACGGATCTTCAACTCCAGAGTCCATAAAATCGCTTGCAAATGTTTGTGTTAGCCTCAGTTTCGATCGTGGATGCGCGAAAATTCATACGAAGACGGATCTTCAACTCCAGAGTCCATGAAGGCGCTTGCAAATGTCTCTTGTACCTTCAGTTTCGTTCGTGGATGCTCGAAAATTCATACGAAGACGGATCTTCAGCTCCAGAGTCCATAAAGGCGCTTGCAAATGTCTCTTGTACCTTCAGTTTCGTTCGTGGATGCTCGAAAATTCATAGGAAGACGGATCTTCAAATCCAGAGTCCATAAAGGCGCTTGCAAACGTCTCTTGTACCTTCAGTTTCGTTCGTGGATGCTCGAAAATTCGTACGAAGACGGATCTTCAACTCCACAGTCCATAAAATCGCTTGCAAATGTTTGTGTTAGCCTCAGTTTCGATCGTGGATGCGCGAAAATTCATACGAAGACGGATCTTCAACTCCAGAGTCCATAAAGGCGCTTGCAAATGTCTCTTGTACCTTCAGTTTCGTTCGTGGAAGCTCGAAAATTCATACGAAGACGGATCTTCAACTCCAGAGTCCATAAAGGCGCTTGCAAATGTCTCTTGTACCTTTAGTTTCGTTCGTGGATGCGCGAAAATTCACACGAAGACGGATCTTCAACTCCAGAGTCCATAAAGGCGCTTGCAAATGTCTCTTGTACCTTCAGTTTCGTTCGTGGATGCTCGAAAATTCGTACGAAGACGGATCTTCAACTCCAGAGTCCATAAAGGCGCTTGCAAATGTCTCTTGTACCTTCAGTTTCGTTCGTGGATGCTCGAAAATTCATACGAAGACGGATCTTCAACTCCAGAGTCCATAAAGGCGCTTGCAAATGTCTCTTGTACCTTCAGTTTCGTTCGTGGATGCTCGAAAATTCGTACGAAAACGGATCTTCAACTCCAGAGTCCATAAAGGCGCTTGCAAATGTATCTTGTACCTTCAGTTTCGTTCGTGGATGCGCGAAAATTCATACGAAAACGGATCTTCAACTCCAGAGTCCATAAAGGCGCTTCCGAATGTCTCTTGTACCTTCAGTTTCGTTCGTGGATGCTCAAAAATTCGTACGAAGACGGATCTCCAACTCCAGAGTCCATAAAGGCGCTTGCAAATGTCTCTTGTACCTTCAGTTTCGTTCGTGGATGCTCGAAAATTCATACGAAGACGGATCTTCAACTCCAGAGTCCATAAAGGCGCTTGCAAATGTCTCTTGTACCTTCAGTTTCGTTCGTGGATGCTCGAAAATTCGTACGAAGACGGATCTTCAACTCCACAGTCCATAAAATCGCTTGCAAATGTTTGTGTTAGCCTCAGTTTCGATCGTGGATGCGCGAAAATTCATACGAAGACGGATGTTCAACTCCAGAGTCCATAAAGGCGCTTGCAAATGTCTCTTGTACCTTCAGTTTCGTTCGTGGATGCTCGAAAATTCGTACGAAGACGGATCTTCAACTCCAGAGTCCATAAAATCGCTTGCAAATGTTTGTGTTAGCCTCAGTTTCGATCGTGGATGCGCGAAAATTCATACGAAGACGGATCTTCAACTCCAGAGTCCATAAAGGCGCTTGCAAATGTCTCTTGTACCTTCAGTTTCGTTCGTGGAAGCTCGAAAATTCATACGAAGACGGATCTTTGACTCCAGAGTACATAACGGTGCTTGCAAATGTCTGTTGTACCTTCAGTTTCGTTCGTGGATGCTCGAAAATTCATACGAAGACGGATCTTCAACTCCAGAGTCCATAAAGGCGCTCGCAAATGTCTCTTGTACCTTCAGTTTCGTTCGTGGATGCTCGAAAATTCGTACGAAGACGGATCTTCTACTCCAGAGTCCATAAAATCGCTTGCAAATGTTTGTGTTAGCCTCAGTTTCGATCGTGGATGCGCGAAAATTCATACGAAGACGGATCTTCAACTCCAGAGTCCATGAAGGCGCTTGCAAATGTCTCTTGTACCTTCAGTTTCGTTCGTGGATGCTCGAAAATTCATACGAAGACGGATCTTCAGCTCCAGAGTCCATAAAGGCGCTTGCAAATGTCTCTTGTACCTTCAGTTTCGTTCGTGGATGCTCGAAAATTCATACGAAGACGGATCTTCAACTCCAGAGTCCATAAAGGCGCTTTCAAATGTCTCTTGTACTCTCAGTTTCGTTCGTGGATGTTTGAAACTTCGTACGAAGACGGATCTTCAACTCCACAGTCCATAAAATCGCTTGCAAATGTTTGTGTTAGCCTCAGTTTCGATCGTGGATGCGCGAAAATTCATACGAAGACGGATCTTCAGCTCCAGAGTCCATAAAGGCGCTTGCAAACGTCTCTTGTACCTTCAGTTTCGTTCGTGGATGCTCGAAAATTCGTACGAAGACGGATCTTCAACTCCACAGTCCATAAAATCGCTTGCAAATGTTTGTGTTAGCCTCAGTTTCGATCGTGGATGCGCGAAAATTCATACGAAGACGGATCTTCAACTCCAGAGTCCATAAAGGCGCTTGCAAATGTCTCTGGTACCTTCAGTTTCGTTCGTGGATGCGCGAAAATTCACACGAAGACGGATCTTCAACTCCAGAGTCCATAAAGGCGCTTGCAAATGTCTCTTGTACCTTCAGATCCGATCGTGGATGCGCGAAAATTCATACGAAGACGGATCTTCAACTCCAGAGTCCATAAAGGCGCTTGCAAATGTCTCTTGTACCTTCAGTTTCGTTCGTGGATGCTCGAAAATTCATACGAAGACGGATCTTCAACTCCAGAGTCCATAAAGGCGCTTGCAAATGTCTCTTGTACCTTCAGTTCCGTTCGTGGATGCGCGAAAATTCACACGAAGACGGATCTTCAACTCCAGAGTCCATAAAGGCGCTTGCAAATGTCTCTTGTACCTTCAGTTTCGTTCGTGGATGCTCGAAAATTCGTACGAAGACGGATCTTCAACTCCAGAGTCCATAAAGGCGCTTGCAAATGTCTCTTGTACCTTCAGTTTTGTTCGTGGATGCTCGAAAATTCGTACGAAGACGGATCTTCAACTCCACAGTCCATAAAATCGCTTGCAAATGTTTGTGTTAGCCTCAGTTCCGATCGTGGATGCGCGAAAATTCATACGAAGACGGATCTTCAACTCCAGAGTCCATAAAGGCGCTTGGAAATGTCTCTTGTACCTTCAGTTTCGATCGTGAATGCGCGAAAATTCATACGAAGACGGATCTTCAACTCCAGAGTCCATAAAGGCGCTTGCAAATGTCTCTTGTACCTTCAGTTTCGTTCGTGGATGCTCGAGAATTCGTACGAAGACGGATCTTCAACTCCAGAGTCCATAAAGGCGCTTGCAAATGTCTCTTGTACCTTCGGTTTCGTTCGTGGAAGCTCGAAAATTCATACGAAGACGGATCTTTGACTCCAGAGTCCATAAAGGTGCTTGCAAATGTCTCTTGTACCTTCAGTTTCGTTCGTGGATGCTCGAAAATTCGTACGAAGACGGATCTTCAACTCCAGAGTCCATAAAGGCGCTTGCAAATGTCTCTTGTACCTTCAGTTTCGTTCGTGGAAGCTCGAAAATTCATACGAAGACGGATCTTCAACTCCAGAGTCCATAAAGGCGCTTGCAAATGTCTCTTGTACCTTCAGTTTCGTTCGTGGATGCGCGAAAATTCACACGCAGACGGATCTTCAACTCCAGAGTCCATGAAGGCGCTTCCGAATGTCTCTTGTACCTTCAGTTTCGTTCGTGGATGCTCGAAAATTCATACGAAGGCGGATCTTCAACTCCAGAGTCCATAAAGGCGCTTGCAAATGTCTCTTGTACCTTCAGTTTCGTTCGTGGATGCTCGAAAATTCGTACGAAGACGGATCTTCAACTCCACAGTCCATAAAATCGCTTGCAAATGTTTGTGTTAGCCTCAGTTTCGATCGTGGATGCGCGAAAATTCATACGAAGACGGATCTTCAGCTCCAGAGTCCATAAAGGCGCTTGCAAACGTCTCTTGTACCTTCAGTTTCGTTCGTGGATGCTCGAAAATTCGTACGAAGACGGATCTTCAACTCCACAGTCCATAAAATCGCTTGCAAATGTTTGTGTTAGCCTCAGTTTCGATCGTGGATGCGCGAAAATTCATACGAAGACGGATCTTCAACTCCAGAGTCCATAAAGGCGCTTGCAAATGTCTCTGGTACCTTCAGTTTCGTTCGTGGATGCGCGAAAATTCACACGAAGACGGATCTTCAACTCCAGAGTCCATAAAGGCGCTTGCAAATGTCTCTTGTACCTTCAGATCCGATCGTGGATGCGCGAAAATTCATACGAAGACGGATCTTCAACTCCAGAGTCCATAAAGGCGCTTGCAAATGTCTCTTGTACCTTCAGTTTCGTTCGTGGATGCTCGAAAATTCATACGAAGACGGATCTTCAACTCCAGAGTCCATAAAGGCGCTTGCAAATGTCTCTTGTACCTTCATTTCCGTTCGTGGATGCGCGAAAATTCACACGAAGACGGATCTTCAACTCCAGAGTCCATAAAGGCGCTTGCAAATGTCTCTTGTACCTTCAGTTTCGTTCGTGGATGCTCGAAAATTCGTACGAAGACGGATCTTCAACTCCAGAGTCCATAAAGGCGCTTGCAAATGTCTCTTGTACCTTCAGTTTTGTTCGTGGATGCTCGAAAATTCGTACGAAGACGGATCTTCAACTCCACAGTCCATAAAATCGCTTGCAAATGTTTGTGTTAGCCTCAGTTCCGATCGTGGATGCGCGAAAATTCATACGAAGACGGATCTTCAACTCCAGAGTCCATAAAGGCGCTTGGAAATGTCTCTTGTACCTTCAGTTTCGATCGTGAATGCGCGAAAATTCATACGAAGACGGATCTTCAACTCCAGAGTCCATAAAGGCGCTTGCAAATGTCTCTTGTACCTTCAGTTTCGTTCGTGGAAGCTCGAAAATTCATACGAAGACGGATCTTTGACTCCAGAGTCCATAAAGGTGCTTGCAAATTTCTTTTGACCCTCAGTTTCGTTCGTGGATGCTCGAAAATTCATACGAAGACGGATCTTCAACTCCAGAGTCCATAAAGGCGCTTGCAAATGTCTCTTGTACCTTCAGTTTCGTTCGTGGATGCTCGAAAATTCGTACGAAGACGGATCTTCAACTCCAGAGTCCATAAAGGCGCTTGCAAATGTCTCTTGTACCTTCGGTTTCGTTCGTGGAAGCTCGAAAATTCATACGAAGACGGATCTTTGACTCCAGAGTCCATAAAGGTGCTTGCAAATGTCTCTTGTACCTTCAGTTTCGTTCGTGGATGCTCGAAAATTCGTACGAAGACGGATCTTCAACTCCAGAGTCCATAAAGGCGCTTGCAAATGTCTCTTGTACCTTCAGTTTCGTTCGTGGAAGCTCGAAAATTCATACGAAGACGGATCTTCAACTCCAGAGTCCATAAAGGCGCTTGCAAATGTCTCTTGTACCTTCAGTCTCGTTCGTGGATGCTCGAAAATTCATACGAAGACGGATCTTTGACTCCAGAGTCCATAAAGGTGCTTGCAAATTTCTTTTGACCCTCAGTTTCGTTCGTGGATGCTCGAAAATTCATACGAAGACGGATCTTCAACTCCAGAGTCCATAAAGGCGCTTGCAAATGTCTCTTGTACCTTCAGTTTCGTTCGTGGATGCTCGAAAATTCGTACGAAGACGGATCTTCAACTCCAGAGTCCATAAAGGCGCTCGCAAATGTCTCTTGTACCTTCGGTTTCGTTCGTGGAAGCTCGAAAATTCATACGAAGACGGATCTTCAACTCCAGAGTCCATAAAGGCGCTTGCAAATGTCTCTTGTACCTTCAGTTTCGTTCGTGGATGCTCGAGAATTCGTACGAAGACGGATCTTCAACTCCAGAGTCCATAAAGGCGCTTGCAAATGTCTCTTGTACCTTCGGTTTCGTTCGTGGAAGCTCGAAAATTCATACGAAGACGGATCTTTGACTCCAGAGTCCATAAAGGTGCTTGCAAATGTCTCTTGTACCTTCAGTTTCGTTCGTGGATGCTCGAAAATTCGTACGAAGACGGATCTTCAACTCCAGAGTCCATAAAGGCGCTTGCAAATGTCTCTTGTACCTTCAGTTTCGTTCGTGGAAGCTCGAAAATTCATACGAAGACGGATCTTCAACTCCAGAGTCCATAAAGGCGCTTGCAAATGTCTCTTGTACCTTCAGTTTCGTTCGTGGATGCGCGAAAATTCACACGCAGACGGATCTTCAACTCCAGAGTCCATGAAGGCGCTTCCGAATGTCTCTTGTACCTTCAGTTTCGTTCGTGGATGCTCGAAAATTCATACGAAGGCGGATCTTCAACTCCAGAGTCCATAAAGGCGCTTGCAAATGTCTCTTGTACCTTCAGTTTCGTTCGTGGATGCTCGAAAATTCGTACGAAGACGGATCTTCAACTCCACAGTCCATAAAATCGCTTGCAAATGTTTGTGTTAGCCTCAGTTTCGATCGTGGATGCGCGAAAATTCATACGAAGACGGATCTTCAGCTCCAGAGTCCATAAAGGCGCTTGCAAACGTCTCTTGTACCTTCAGTTTCGTTCGTGGATGCTCGAAAATTCGTACGAAGACGGATCTTCAACTCCACAGTCCATAAAATCGCTTGCAAATGTTTGTGTTAGCCTCAGTTTCGATCGTGGATGCGCGAAAATTCATACGAAGACGGATCTTCAACTCCAGAGTCCATAAAGGCGCTTGCAAATGTCTCTGGTACCTTCAGTTTCGTTCGTGGATGCGCGAAAATTCACACGAAGACGGATCTTCAACTCCAGAGTCCATAAAGGCGCTTGCAAATGTCTCTTGTACCTTCAGATCCGATCGTGGATGCGCGAAAATTCATACGAAGACGGATCTTCAACTCCAGAGTCCATAAAGGCGCTTGCAAATGTCTCTTGTACCTTCAGTTTCGTTCGTGGATGCTCGAAAATTCATACGAAGACGGATCTTCAACTCCAGAGTCCATAAAGGCGCTTGCAAATGTCTCTTGTACCTTCATTTCCGTTCGTGGATGCGCGAAAATTCACACGAAGACGGATCTTCAACTCCAGAGTCCATAAAGGCGCTTGCAAATGTCTCTTGTACCTTCAGTTTCGTTCGTGGATGCTCGAAAATTCGTACGAAGACGGATCTTCAACTCCAGAGTCCATAAAGGCGCTTGCAAATGTCTCTTGTACCTTCAGTTTTGTTCGTGGATGCTCGAAAATTCGTACGAAGACGGATCTTCAACTCCACAGTCCATAAAATCGCTTGCAAATGTTTGTGTTAGCCTCAGTTCCGATCGTGGATGCGCGAAAATTCATACGAAGACGGATCTTCAACTCCAGAGTCCATAAAGGCGCTTGGAAATGTCTCTTGTACCTTCAGTTTCGATCGTGAATGCGCGAAAATTCATACGAAGACGGATCTTCAACTCCAGAGTCCATAAAGGCGCTTGCAAATGTCTCTTGTACCTTCAGTTTCGTTCGTGGAAGCTCGAAAATTCATACGAAGACGGATCTTTGACTCCAGAGTCCATAAAGGTGCTTGCAAATTTCTTTTGACCCTCAGTTTCGTTCGTGGATGCTCGAAAATTCATACGAAGACGGATCTTCAACTCCAGAGTCCATAAAGGCGCTTGCAAATGTCTCTTGTACCTTCAGTTTCGTTCGTGGATGCTCGAAAATTCGTACGAAGACGGATCTTCAACTCCAGAGTCCATAAAGGCGCTTGCAAATGTCTCTTGTACCTTCGGTTTCGTTCGTGGAAGCTCGAAAATTCATACGAAGACGGATCTTTGACTCCAGAGTCCATAAAGGTGCTTGCAAATGTCTCTTGTACCTTCAGTTTCGTTCGTGGATGCGCGAAAATTCACACGAAGACGGATCTTCAACTCCAGAGTCCATAAAGGCGCTTGCAAATGTCTCTTGTACCTTCAGTTTCGTTCGTGGATGCTCGAAAATTCATACGAAGACGGATCTTCAACTCCAGAGTCCATAAAGGCGCTTGCAAATGTCTCTTGTACCTTCAGTTTCGTTCGTGGAAGCTCGAAAATTCATACGAAGACGGATCTTTGACTCCAGAGTCCATAAAGGTGCTTGCAAATTTCTTTTGACCCTCAGTTTCGTTCGTGGATGCTCGAAAATTCATACGAAGACGGATCTTCAACTCCAGAGTCCATAAAGGCGCTTGCAAATGTCTCTTGTACCTTCAGTTTCGTTCGTGGATGCTCGAAAATTCGTACGAAGACGGATCTTCAACTCCAGAGTCCATAAAGGCGCTTCCAAATGTCTCTTGTACCTTCAGTTTCGTTCGTGGATGCTCGAAAATTCATACGAAGACGGATCTTCAACTCCAGAGTCCATAAAGGCGCTTGCAAATGTCTCTTGTACCTTCAGTTTCGTTCGTGGATGCGCGAAAATTCACACGAAGACGGATCTTCAACTCCAGAGTCCATAAAGGCGCTTGCAAATGTCTCTTGTACCTTCAGTTTCGTTCGTGGATGCTCGAAAATTCATACGAAGACGGATCTTCAACTCCAGAGTCCATAAAGGCGCTTGCAAATGTCTCTTGTACCTTCAGTTTCGTTCGTGGATGCGCGAAAATTCACACGAAGACGGATCTTCAACTCCAGAGTCCATAAAGGCGCTTGCAAATGTCTCTTGTACCTTCAGTTTCGTTCGTGGATGCTCGAAAATTCATACGAAGACGGATCTTCAACTCCAGAGTCCATAAAGGCGCTTCCAAATGTCTCTTGTACCTTCAGTTCCGTTCGTGGATGCTCGAAAATTCGTACGAAGACGGATCTTTGACTCCAGAGTCCATTAAGGCGCTTGCAAATGTCTCTTGTACCTTCAGTTTCGTTCGTGGATGCTCGAAAATTCGTACGAAGACGGATCTTCAACTCCAGAGTCCATAAAGGCGCTTGCAAATGTCTCTTGTACCTTCAGTTTCGTTCGTGGATGCGCGAAAATTCATACGAAGACGGATCTTCAACTCCAGAGTCCATAAAGGCGCTTGCAAATGTCTCTTGTACCTTCAGTTTCGTTCGTGGATGCTCGAAAATTCATACGAAGACGGATCTTCAACTCCAGAGTCCATAAAGGCGCTTCCAAATGTCTCCTGTACCTTCAGTTTCGTTCGTGGATGCGCGAAAATTCACACGAAGACGGGTCTTCACCTCCAGAGTCCATAAAGGCGCTTGCAAATGTCTCTTGTACCTTCAGTTTCGTTCGTGGAAGCTCGAAAATTCATACGAAGACGGATCTTTGACTCCAGAGTTCATAAAGGTGCTTGCAAATGTCTTTTGTGCCTTCAGTTTCGTTCGTGGATGCTCGAAAATTCATACGAAGACGGATCTTCAACTCCAGAGTCCATAAAGGCGCTTGCAAATGTTTGTGTTAGCCTCAGTTTCGATCGTGAATGCGTGAAAATTCATACGAAGACGGATCTTCAACTCCAGAGTCCATAAAGGCGATTCCAAATGTCTCTTGTACCTTCAGTTTCGTTCGTGGATGCTCGAAAATTCATACGAAGACGGATCTTCAACTCCAGAGTCCATAAAGGCGCTTGCAAATGTCTCTTGTACCTTCAGTTTCGTTCGTGGATGCTTGAAAATTCATACGAAGACGGATCTTCAACTCCAGAGTCCATAACGGCGCTTGCAAATGTCTCTTGTACCTTCAGTTTCGTTCGTGGATGCTCGAAAATTCATACGAAGACGGATCTTCAACTCCAGAGTCCATAAAATCGCTTGCAAATGTTTGTGTTAGCCTCAGTTTCGATCGTGAATGCGCGAAAATTCATACGAAGACGGATCTTCAACTCCAGAGTCCATAAAGGCGCTTCCAAATGTCTCTTGTACCTTCAGTTTCGTTCGTGGATGCTCGAAAATTCATACGAAGACGGATCTTCAACTCCAGAGTCCATAAAGGCGCTTGCAAATGTCTCTTGTACCTTCAGTTTCGTTCGTGGATGCGCGAAAATTCACACGAAGACGGATCTTCAACTCCAGAGTCCATAAAGGCGCTTGCAAATGTCTCTTGTACCTTCAGTTTCGTTCGTGGATGCTCGAAAATTCATACGAAGACGGATCTTCAACTCCAGAGTCCATAAAGGCGCTTGCAAATGTCTCTTGTACCTTCAGTTTCGTTCGTGGATGCGCGAAAATTCACACGAAGACGGATCTTCAACTCCAGAGTCCATAAAGGCGCTTGCAAATGTCTCTTGTACCTTCAGTTTCGTTCGTGGATGCTCGAAAATTCATACGAAGACGGATCTTCAACTCCAGAGTCCATAAAGGCGCTTCCAAATGTCTCTTGTACCTTCAGTTCCGTTCGTGGATGCTCGAAAATTCGTACGAAGACGGATCTTCAACTCCAGAGTCCATAAAGGCGCTTGCAAATGTCTCTTGTACCTTCAGTTTCGTTCGTGGATGCGCGAAAATTCACACGAAGACGGATCTTCAACTCCAGAGTCCATAAAGGCGCTTGCAAATGTCTCTTGTACCTTCAGTTTCGTTCGTGGATGCTCGAAAATTCATACGAAGACGGATCTTCAACTCCAGAGTCCATAAAGGCGCTTCCAAATGTCTCTTGTACCTTCAGTTTCGTTCGTGGATGCCCGAAAATTCGTACGAAGACGGATCTCCAACTCCAGAGTCCATAAAATCGCTTGCAAATGTCTCTTGTACCTTCAGTTTCGTTCGTGGAAGCTCGAAAATTCATACGAAGACGGATCTTTGACTCCAGAGTCCATTAAGGCGCTTGCAAATGTCTCTTGTACCTTCAGTTTCGTTCGTGGATGCTCGAAAATTCGTACGAAGACGGATCTTCAACTCCAGAGTCCATAAAGGCGCTTGCAAATGTCTCTTGTACCTTCAGTTATGTTCGTGGAAGCTCGAAAATTCATACGAAGACGGATCTTCAACTCCAGAGTCCATGAAGGCGCTTGCGAATGTCTCTTGTACCTTCAGTTTCGTTCGTGGATGCTCGAAAATTCATACGAAGACGGATCTTCAACTCCAGAGTCCATAAAATCGCTTGCAAATGTTTGTGTTAGCCTCAGTTTCGATCGTGAATGCGCGAAAATTCATACGAAGACGGATCTTCAACTCCAGAGTCCATAAAGGCGATTCCAAATGTCTCTTGTACCTTCAGTTTCGTTCGTGGATGCTCGAAAATTCATACGAAGACGGATCTTCAACTCCAGAGTCCATAAAGGCGCTTGCAAATGTCTCTTGTACCTTCAGTTTCGTTCGTGGATGCGCGAAAATTCACACGAAGACGGATCTTCAACTCCAGAGTCCATAAAGGCGCTTGCAAATGTCTCTTGTACCTTCAGTTTCGTTCGTGGATGCTCGAAAATTCATACGAAGACGGATCTTCAACTCCAGAGTCCATAAAGGCGCTTGCAAATGTCTCTTGTACCTTCAGTTTCGTTCGTGGATGCGCGAAAATTCACACGAAGACGGATCTTCAACTCCAGAGTCCATAAAGGCGCTTGCAAATGTCTCTTGTACCTTCAGTTTCGTTCGTGGATGCTCGAAAATTCATACGAAGACGGATCTTCAACTCCAGAGTCCATAAAGGCGCTTGCAAATGTTTGTGTTAGCCTCAGTTTCGATCGTGAATGCGCGAAAATTCATACGAAGACGGATCTTCAACTCCAGAGTCCATAAAGGCGATTCCAAATGTCTCTTGTACCTTCAGTTTCGTTCGTGGATGCTCGAAAATTCATACGAAGACGGATCTTCAACTCCAGAGTCCATAAAGGCGCTTGCAAATGTCTCTTGTACCTTCAGTTTCGTTCGTGGATGCGCGAAAATTCACACGAAGACGGATCTTCAACTCCAGAGTCCATGAAGGCGCTTGCGAATGTCTCTTGTACCTTCAGTTTCGTTCGTGGATGCTCGAAAATTCATACGAAGACGGATCTTCAACTCCAGAGTCCATAAAGGCGCTTGCAAATGTCTCTTGTACCTTCAGTTTCGTTCGTGGATGCTCGAAAATTCATACGAAGACGGATCTTCAATTCCAGAGTCCATAAAGGCGCTTCCAAATGTCTCCTGTACCTTCAGTTTCGTTCGTGGATGCGCGAAAATTCACACGAAGACGGATCTTCAACTCCAGAGTCCATAAAGGCGCTTGCAAATGTCTCTTGTACCTTCAGTTTCGTTCGTGGAAGCTCGAAAATTCATACGAAGACGGATCTTTGACTCCAGAGTTCATAAAGGTGCTTGCAAATGGCTTTTGTGCCTTCAGTTTCGTTCGTGGATGCTCGAAAATTCATACGAAGACGGATCTTCAACTCCAGAGTCCATAAAGGCGCTTGCAAATGTCTCTTGTACCTTCAGTTTCGTTCGTGGATGCGCGAAAATTCACACGAAGACGGATCTTCAACTCCAGAGTCCATAAAGGCGCTTGCAAATGTCTCTTGTACCTTCAGTTTCGTTCGTGGATGCTCGAAAATTCATACGAAGACGGATCTTCAACTCCAGAGTCCATAAAGGCGCTTGCAAATGTCTCTTGTACCTTCAGTTTCGTTCGTGGATGCTCGAAAATTCGTCCGAAGACGGATCTCCAACTCCAGAGTCCATAAAATCGCTCGCAAATGTTTGTGTTAGCCTCAGTTTCGATCGTGGATGCGCGAAAATTCATACGAAGACGGATCTTCAACTCCAGAGTCCATGAAGGCGCTTGCAAATGTCTCTTGTACCTTCAGTTTCGTTCGTATATGCTCGAAAATTCATACGAAGACGGATCTTCAACTCAAGAGTCCATAAAGGCGCTTGCAAATGTCTCTTGTACCTTCAGTTTCGTTCGTGGATGCTCGAAAATTCACACGAAGACGGATCTTCAACTCCAGAGTCCATAACGGCGCTTGCAAATGTCTCTTGTACCTTCAGTTTCGTTCGTGGATGCTCGAAAATTCATACGAAGACGGATCTTCAACTCCAGAGTCCATAAAGGCGCTTGCAAATGTCTCTTGTACCTTCAGTTTCGTTCGTGGATGCTCGAAAATTCGTCCGAAGAAGGATCTCCAACTCCAGAGTCCATAAAATCGCTTGCAAATGTTTGTGTTAGCCTCAGTTTCGATCGTGGATGCGCGAAAATTCATACGAAGACGGATCTTCAACTCCAGAGTCCATGAAGGCGCTTGCAAATGTCTCTTGTACCTTCAGTTTCGTTCGTATATGCTCGAAAATTCATACGAAGACGGATCTTCAACTCCAGAGTCCATAAAGGCGCTTGCAAATGTCTCTTGTACCTTCAGTTTCGTTCGTGGATGCGCGAAAATTCACACGAAGACGGATCTTCAACTCCAGAGTCCATAAAGGCGCTTGCAAATGTCTCTTGTACCTTCAGTTTCGTTCGTGGATGCTCGAAAATTCGTACGAAGACGGATCTTCAACTCCAGAGTCCATAAAGGCGCTTGCAAATGTCTTTTGTACCTTCAGTTTCGTTCGTGGATGCGCGAAAATTCACACGAAGACGGATCTTTAACTCCAGAGTCCATAAAGGCGCTTGCAAATGTCTCTTGTACCTTCAGTTTCGTTCGTGGATGCTCGAAAATTCATACGAAGACGGATTTTCAACTTCAGAGTCCATAAAGGCGCTGCCAAATTTCTCTTGTACCTTCAGTTTCGTTCGTGGATGCTCGAAAATTCGTACGAAGACGGATCTCCAACTCCAGAGTCGATAAAATCGCTTGCAAATGTTTGTGTTAGCCTCAGTTTCGATCGTGGATGCGCGAAGATTCATACGAAGACGGATCTTCAACTCCAGAGTCCATAAAGGCGCTTGCAAATGTCTCTTGTACCTTCAGTTTCGTTCGTGGATGCGCGAAAATTCATACGAAGACGGATCTTCAACTCCAGAGTCCATAAAGGCGCTTGCAAATGTCTCTTGTACCTTCAGTTTCGTTCGTGGATGCTCGAAAATTCATACGAAGACGGATCTTCAACTCCAGAGTCCATAAAGGCGCTTCCAAATGTCTCCTGTACCTTCAGTTTCGTTCGTGGATGCGCGAAAATTCACACGAAGACGGGTCTTCACCTCCAGAGTCCATAAAGGCGCTTGCAAATGTCTCTTGTACCTTCAGTTTCGTTCGTGGAAGCTCGAAAATTCATACGAAGACGGATCTTTGACTCCAGAGTTCATAAAGGTGCTTGCAAATGTCTTTTGTGCCTTCAGTTTCGTTCGTGGATGCTCGAAAATTCATACGAAGACGGATTTTCAACTCCAGAGTCCATAAAGGCGCTTGCAAATGTCTCTTGTACCTTCAGTTTCGTTCGTGGATGCGCGAAAATTCACACGAAGACGGATCTTCAACTCCAGAGTCCATAAAGGCGCTTGCAAATGTCTCTTGTACCTTCAGTTTCGTTCGTGGATGCGCGAAAATTCACACGAAGACGGATCTTCAACTCCAGAGTCCATAAAGGCGCTTGCAAATGTCTCTTGTACCTTCAGTTTCGTTCGTGGATGCTCGAAAATTCATACGAAGACGGATCTTCAACTCCGGAGTCCATAAAGGCGCTTCCAAATGTCTCCTGTACCTTCAGTTTCGTTCGTGGATGCGCGAAAATTCACACGAAGACGGGTCTTCACCTCCAGAGTCCATAAAGGCGCTTGCAAATGTCTCTTGTACCTTCAGTTTCGTTCGTGGAAGCTCGAAAATTCATACGAAGACGGATCTTTGACTCCAGAGTTCATAAAGGTGCTTGCAAATGTCTCTTGTACCTTCAGTTTCGTTCGTGGAAGCTCGAAAATTCATACGAAGACGGATCTTTGACTCCAGAGTTCATAAAGGTGCTTGCAAAATGTCTTTTGTGCCTTCAGTTTCGTTCGTGGATGCTCGAAAATTCATACGAAGACGGATCTTCAACTCCAGAGTCCATAAAGGCGCTTGCAAATGTCTCTTGTACCTTCAGTTTCGTTCGTGGATGCGCGAAAATTCACACGAAGACGGATCTTCAACTCCAGAGTCCATAAAGGCGCTTGCAAATGTCTCTTGTACCTTCAGTTTCGTTCGTGGATGCTCGAAAATTCATACGAAGACGGATCTTCAACTCCAGAGTCCATAAAGGCGCTTGCAAATGTCTCTTGTACCTTCAGTTTCGTTCGTGGATGCTCGAAAATTCGTCCGAAGACGGATCTCCAACTCCAGAGTCCATAAAATCGCTCGCAAATGTTTGTGTTAGCCTCAGTTTCGATCGTGGATGCGCGAAAATTCATACGAAGACGGATCTTCAACTCCAGAGTCCATGAAGGCGCTTGCAAATGTCTCTTGTACCTTCAGTTTCGTTCGTATATGCTCGAAAATTCATACGAAGACGGATCTCCAACTCAAGAGTCCATAAAGGCGCTTGCAAATGTCTCTTGTACCTTCAGTTTCGATCGTGGATGCTCGAAAATTCACACGAAGACGGATCTTCAACTCCAGAGTCCATAAAGGCGCTTGCAAATGTCTCTTGTACCTTCAGTTTCGTTCGTGGATGCTCGAAAATTCGTACGAAGACGGATCTTCAACTCCAGAGTCCATAAAGGCGCTTGCAAATGTCTCTTGTACCTTCAGTTTTGTTCGTGGATGCTCGAAAATTCGTACGAAGACGGATCTTCAACTCCACAGTCCATAAAATCGCTTGCAAATGTTTGTGTTAGCCTCAGTTCCGATCGTGGATGCGCGAAAATTCATACGAAGACGGATCTTCAACTCCAGAGTCCATAAAGGCGCTTGGAAATGTCTCTTGTACCTTCAGTTTCGATCGTGAATGCGCGAAAATTCATACGAAGACGGATCTTCAACTCCAGAGTCCATAAAGGCGCTTGCAAATGTCTCTTGTACCTTCAGTTTCGTTCGTGGAAGCTCGAAAATTCATACGAAGACGGATCTTTGACTCCAGAGTCCATAAAGGTGCTTGCAAATTTCTTTTGACCCTCAGTTTCGTTCGTGGATGCTCGAAAATTCATACGAAGACGGATCTTCAACTCCAGAGTCCATAAAGGCGCTTGCAAATGTCTCTTGTACCTTCAGTTTCGTTCGTGGATGCTCGAAAATTCGTACGAAGACGGATCTTCAACTCCAGAGTCCATAAAGGCGCTTGCAAATGTCTCTTGTACCTTCGGTTTCGTTCGTGGAAGCTCGAAAATTCATACGAAGACGGATCTTTGACTCCAGAGTCCATAAAGGTGCTTGCAAATGTCTCTTGTACCTTCAGTTTCGTTCGTGGATGCGCGAAAATTCACACGAAGACGGATCTTCAACTCCAGAGTCCATAAAGGCGCTTGCAAATGTCTCTTGTACCTTCAGTTTCGTTCGTGGATGCTCGAAAATTCATACGAAGACGGATCTTCAACTCCAGAGTCCATAAAGGCGCTTGCAAATGTCTCTTGTACCTTCAGTTTCGTTCGTGGAAGCTCGAAAATTCATACGAAGACGGATCTTTGACTCCAGAGTCCATAAAGGTGCTTGCAAATTTCTTTTGACCCTCAGTTTCGTTCGTGGATGCTCGAAAATTCATACGAAGACGGATCTTCAACTCCAGAGTCCATAAAGGCGCTTGCAAATGTCTCTTGTACCTTCAGTTTCGTTCGTGGATGCTCGAAAATTCGTACGAAGACGGATCTTCAACTCCAGAGTCCATAAAGGCGCTTCCAAATGTCTCTTGTACCTTCAGTTTCGTTCGTGGATGCTCGAAAATTCATACGAAGACGGATCTTCAACTCCAGAGTCCATAAAGGCGCTTGCAAATGTCTCTTGTACCTTCAGTTTCGTTCGTGGATGCGCGAAAATTCACACGAAGACGGATCTTCAACTCCAGAGTCCATAAAGGCGCTTGCAAATGTCTCTTGTACCTTCAGTTTCGTTCGTGGATGCTCGAAAATTCATACGAAGACGGATCTTCAACTCCAGAGTCCATAAAGGCGCTTGCAAATGTCTCTTGTACCTTCAGTTTCGTTCGTGGATGCGCGAAAATTCACACGAAGACGGATCTTCAACTCCAGAGTCCATAAAGGCGCTTGCAAATGTCTCTTGTACCTTCAGTTTCGTTCGTGGATGCTCGAAAATTCATACGAAGACGGATCTTCAACTCCAGAGTCCATAAAGGCGCTTCCAAATGTCTCTTGTACCTTCAGTTCCGTTCGTGGATGCTCGAAAATTCGTACGAAGACGGATCTTTGACTCCAGAGTCCATTAAGGCGCTTGCAAATGTCTCTTGTACCTTCAGTTTCGTTCGTGGATGCTCGAAAATTCGTACGAAGACGGATCTTCAACTCCAGAGTCCATAAAGGCGCTTGCAAATGTCTCTTGTACCTTCAGTTTCGTTCGTGGATGCGCGAAAATTCATACGAAGACGGATCTTCAACTCCAGAGTCCATAAAGGCGCTTGCAAATGTCTCTTGTACCTTCAGTTTCGTTCGTGGATGCTCGAAAATTCATACGAAGACGGATCTTCAACTCCAGAGTCCATAAAGGCGCTTCCAAATGTCTCCTGTACCTTCAGTTTCGTTCGTGGATGCGCGAAAATTCACACGAAGACGGGTCTTCACCTCCAGAGTCCATAAAGGCGCTTGCAAATGTCTCTTGTACCTTCAGTTTCGTTCGTGGAAGCTCGAAAATTCATACGAAGACGGATCTTTGACTCCAGAGTTCATAAAGGTGCTTGCAAATGTCTTTTGTGCCTTCAGTTTCGTTCGTGGATGCTCGAAAATTCATACGAAGACGGATCTTCAACTCCAGAGTCCATAAAGGCGCTTGCAAATGTTTGTGTTAGCCTCAGTTTCGATCGTGAATGCGTGAAAATTCATACGAAGACGGATCTTCAACTCCAGAGTCCATAAAGGCGATTCCAAATGTCTCTTGTACCTTCAGTTTCGTTCGTGGATGCTCGAAAATTCATACGAAGACGGATCTTCAACTCCAGAGTCCATAAAGGCGCTTGCAAATGTCTCTTGTACCTTCAGTTTCGTTCGTGGATGCTTGAAAATTCATACGAAGACGGATCTTCAACTCCAGAGTCCATAACGGCGCTTGCAAATGTCTCTTGTACCTTCAGTTTCGTTCGTGGATGCTCGAAAATTCATACGAAGACGGATCTTCAACTCCAGAGTCCATAAAATCGCTTGCAAATGTTTGTGTTAGCCTCAGTTTCGATCGTGAATGCGCGAAAATTCATACGAAGACGGATCTTCAACTCCAGAGTCCATAAAGGCGCTTCCAAATGTCTCTTGTACCTTCAGTTTCGTTCGTGGATGCTCGAAAATTCATACGAAGACGGATCTTCAACTCCAGAGTCCATAAAGGCGCTTGCAAATGTCTCTTGTACCTTCAGTTTCGTTCGTGGATGCGCGAAAATTCACACGAAGACGGATCTTCAACTCCAGAGTCCATAAAGGCGCTTGCAAATGTCTCTTGTACCTTCAGTTTCGTTCGTGGATGCTCGAAAATTCATACGAAGACGGATCTTCAACTCCAGAGTCCATAAAGGCGCTTGCAAATGTCTCTTGTACCTTCAGTTTCGTTCGTGGATGCGCGAAAATTCACACGAAGACGGATCTTCAACTCCAGAGTCCATAAAGGCGCTTGCAAATGTCTCTTGTACCTTCAGTTTCGTTCGTGGATGCTCGAAAATTCATACGAAGACGGATCTTCAACTCCAGAGTCCATAAAGGCGCTTCCAAATGTCTCTTGTACCTTCAGTTCCGTTCGTGGATGCTCGAAAATTCGTACGAAGACGGATCTTCAACTCCAGAGTCCATAAAGGCGCTTGCAAATGTCTCTTGTACCTTCAGTTTCGTTCGTGGATGCGCGAAAATTCACACGAAGACGGATCTTCAACTCCAGAGTCCATAAAGGCGCTTGCAAATGTCTCTTGTACCTTCAGTTTCGTTCGTGGATGCTCGAAAATTCATACGAAGACGGATCTTCAACTCCAGAGTCCATAAAGGCGCTTCCAAATGTCTCTTGTACCTTCAGTTTCGTTCGTGGATGCCCGAAAATTCGTACGAAGACGGATCTCCAACTCCAGAGTCCATAAAATCGCTTGCAAATGTCTCTTGTACCTTCAGTTTCGTTCGTGGAAGCTCGAAAATTCATACGAAGACGGATCTTTGACTCCAGAGTCCATTAAGGCGCTTGCAAATGTCTCTTGTACCTTCAGTTTCGTTCGTGGATGCTCGAAAATTCGTACGAAGACGGATCTTCAACTCCAGAGTCCATAAAGGCGCTTGCAAATGTCTCTTGTACCTTCAGTTATGTTCGTGGAAGCTCGAAAATTCATACGAAGACGGATCTTCAACTCCAGAGTCCATGAAGGCGCTTGCGAATGTCTCTTGTACCTTCAGTTTCGTTCGTGGATGCTCGAAAATTCATACGAAGACGGATCTTCAACTCCAGAGTCCATAAAATCGCTTGCAAATGTTTGTGTTAGCCTCAGTTTCGATCGTGAATGCGCGAAAATTCATACGAAGACGGATCTTCAACTCCAGAGTCCATAAAGGCGATTCCAAATGTCTCTTGTACCTTCAGTTTCGTTCGTGGATGCTCGAAAATTCATACGAAGACGGATCTTCAACTCCAGAGTCCATAAAGGCGCTTGCAAATGTCTCTTGTACCTTCAGTTTCGTTCGTGGATGCGCGAAAATTCACACGAAGACGGATCTTCAACTCCAGAGTCCATAAAGGCGCTTGCAAATGTCTCTTGTACCTTCAGTTTCGTTCGTGGATGCTCGAAAATTCATACGAAGACGGATCTTCAACTCCAGAGTCCATAAAGGCGCTTGCAAATGTCTCTTGTACCTTCAGTTTCGTTCGTGGATGCGCGAAAATTCACACGAAGACGGATCTTCAACTCCAGAGTCCATAAAGGCGCTTGCAAATGTCTCTTGTACCTTCAGTTTCGTTCGTGGATGCTCGAAAATTCATACGAAGACGGATCTTCAACTCCAGAGTCCATAAAGGCGCTTGCAAATGTTTGTGTTAGCCTCAGTTTCGATCGTGAATGCGCGAAAATTCATACGAAGACGGATCTTCAACTCCAGAGTCCATAAAGGCGATTCCAAATGTCTCTTGTACCTTCAGTTTCGTTCGTGGATGCTCGAAAATTCATACGAAGACGGATCTTCAACTCCAGAGTCCATAAAGGCGCTTGCAAATGTCTCTTGTACCTTCAGTTTCGTTCGTGGATGCGCGAAAATTCACACGAAGACGGATCTTCAACTCCAGAGTCCATGAAGGCGCTTGCGAATGTCTCTTGTACCTTCAGTTTCGTTCGTGGATGCTCGAAAATTCATACGAAGACGGATCTTCAACTCCAGAGTCCATAAAGGCGCTTGCAAATGTCTCTTGTACCTTCAGTTTCGTTCGTGGATGCTCGAAAATTCATACGAAGACGGATCTTCAATTCCAGAGTCCATAAAGGCGCTTCCAAATGTCTCCTGTACCTTCAGTTTCGTTCGTGGATGCGCGAAAATTCACACGAAGACGGATCTTCAACTCCAGAGTCCATAAAGGCGCTTGCAAATGTCTCTTGTACCTTCAGTTTCGTTCGTGGAAGCTCGAAAATTCATACGAAGACGGATCTTTGACTCCAGAGTTCATAAAGGTGCTTGCAAATGGCTTTTGTGCCTTCAGTTTCGTTCGTGGATGCTCGAAAATTCATACGAAGACGGATCTTCAACTCCAGAGTCCATAAAGGCGCTTGCAAATGTCTCTTGTACCTTCAGTTTCGTTCGTGGATGCGCGAAAATTCACACGAAGACGGATCTTCAACTCCAGAGTCCATAAAGGCGCTTGCAAATGTCTCTTGTACCTTCAGTTTCGTTCGTGGATGCTCGAAAATTCATACGAAGACGGATCTTCAACTCCAGAGTCCATAAAGGCGCTTGCAAATGTCTCTTGTACCTTCAGTTTCGTTCGTGGATGCTCGAAAATTCGTCCGAAGACGGATCTCCAACTCCAGAGTCCATAAAATCGCTCGCAAATGTTTGTGTTAGCCTCAGTTTCGATCGTGGATGCGCGAAAATTCATACGAAGACGGATCTTCAACTCCAGAGTCCATGAAGGCGCTTGCAAATGTCTCTTGTACCTTCAGTTTCGTTCGTATATGCTCGAAAATTCATACGAAGACGGATCTTCAACTCAAGAGTCCATAAAGGCGCTTGCAAATGTCTCTTGTACCTTCAGTTTCGTTCGTGGATGCTCGAAAATTCACACGAAGACGGATCTTCAACTCCAGAGTCCATAACGGCGCTTGCAAATGTCTCTTGTACCTTCAGTTTCGTTCGTGGATGCTCGAAAATTCATACGAAGACGGATCTTCAACTCCAGAGTCCATAAAGGCGCTTGCAAATGTCTCTTGTACCTTCAGTTTCGTTCGTGGATGCTCGAAAATTCGTCCGAAGAAGGATCTCCAACTCCAGAGTCCATAAAATCGCTTGCAAATGTTTGTGTTAGCCTCAGTTTCGATCGTGGATGCGCGAAAATTCATACGAAGACGGATCTTCAACTCCAGAGTCCATGAAGGCGCTTGCAAATGTCTCTTGTACCTTCAGTTTCGTTCGTATATGCTCGAAAATTCATACGAAGACGGATCTTCAACTCCAGAGTCCATAAAGGCGCTTGCAAATGTCTCTTGTACCTTCAGTTTCGTTCGTGGATGCGCGAAAATTCACACGAAGACGGATCTTCAACTCCAGAGTCCATAAAGGCGCTTGCAAATGTCTCTTGTACCTTCAGTTTCGTTCGTGGATGCTCGAAAATTCGTACGAAGACGGATCTTCAACTCCAGAGTCCATAAAGGCGCTTGCAAATGTCTTTTGTACCTTCAGTTTCGTTCGTGGATGCGCGAAAATTCACACGAAGACGGATCTTTAACTCCAGAGTCCATAAAGGCGCTTGCAAATGTCTCTTGTACCTTCAGTTTCGTTCGTGGATGCTCGAAAATTCATACGAAGACGGATTTTCAACTTCAGAGTCCATAAAGGCGCTGCCAAATTTCTCTTGTACCTTCAGTTTCGTTCGTGGATGCTCGAAAATTCGTACGAAGACGGATCTCCAACTCCAGAGTCGATAAAATCGCTTGCAAATGTTTGTGTTAGCCTCAGTTTCGATCGTGGATGCGCGAAGATTCATACGAAGACGGATCTTCAACTCCAGAGTCCATAAAGGCGCTTGCAAATGTCTCTTGTACCTTCAGTTTCGTTCGTGGATGCGCGAAAATTCATACGAAGACGGATCTTCAACTCCAGAGTCCATAAAGGCGCTTGCAAATGTCTCTTGTACCTTCAGTTTCGTTCGTGGATGCTCGAAAATTCATACGAAGACGGATCTTCAACTCCAGAGTCCATAAAGGCGCTTCCAAATGTCTCCTGTACCTTCAGTTTCGTTCGTGGATGCGCGAAAATTCACACGAAGACGGGTCTTCACCTCCAGAGTCCATAAAGGCGCTTGCAAATGTCTCTTGTACCTTCAGTTTCGTTCGTGGAAGCTCGAAAATTCATACGAAGACGGATCTTTGACTCCAGAGTTCATAAAGGTGCTTGCAAAT